>JAAWXA010000019.1:4081558-4149054 GCA_038090715.1 Florisuga fusca | reverse complement strand
ACACATCTCACCCTCCCCATCCCCCTCCTGTAATTCAAAACCATTTCTTGACCACCTCCTTGTGCAAAATGGGAACTGGGAAATGGAATGGTACAGGAAGACAATACAGCCTTTTGTTTAGAAAATCTGCAGTGCTGGTAACTGCCAAAAAATGTTAAGGTTTTACCAAAGAGGAATGTATTTCACCTTTAAAACACTTGGCTTTTTTTTTTTTTTTTCCTCCTTTTTTTATTTTAAAAAAGGACACCTGCAGTAGTAAGGAAACTGAATTTGCAATCACTTATATTTATAAAAGCACACACATTCCTCATTTTCTTACATTTGAAGACTGAGAGAATGTCTGTTTCATAATGTAATAATAATATGCACAGTTTAAAATATTTTCTATTACAAAATACAGTATACAAGAGGGTGAGGCCAAAGTCTATTACTTGAATATATTCCAAAGTATTAGCACGGAATAATGTAAAAATCACATTACATGGTATGAATAGATGGGAATTTTTACAAATTAAATGCTCCATTTCATCAGGATCAAGGGTATACTGTTTACTATTTTCAAGAGACTTAGGTAGCACTAATGTACTTCCAAAGAAGGTTTAAAAAGATATAAGCACAGGCTTAGGTCATCCCAGAACCTAAAACCCACTGCAAAAACTGAGGCTACAGAAAGGATTCAATAACTAACAAGTGCATAATATACAAACAGTATGAGATGCTTTATCATCTTTTGTCAACATGGGGAAAAAAATCATCCCAAGAGAACATCAAATAGAGGAACTTCTAGGCTCCAAACTGCTCCTTATTAATTCATCCTCTAAAGTTAGAATAAATCTAAATGTATGTCAGATCTTAATTCTGGGGGGGAAGGGAACCAGAAGAAAAACAAAAAAAAAAACCTCAAAAATGCCATTTACCCCAAGCCTGCCCGCAATATTAATCACAAGGCATCACAGTAAACATCTGCAAGAGTATTTCTGCATAAATATCATTACTAATTAGCATGCTGCAACCATTATGCTTAAGACCTGTGCAGCCAATTACCAAAATAATTTAAATCCTAAACAAATCCATGTTGCTTCTTTCCTACGTCAAAATGATTATTTTGGAAATGCTTCAATTTTATATACACACTGATCTGCATGTTCTGCCTCTGAGATCCCGAAATGTTTGTATTTCAATGCAGAAGCAATTTAGTGTTTTGCATCTCTGAAGAGTACCAGTCTTAAACATGCATGTTTTATATCTGAATCTACATGACTATCTTAATGAGCATTATGTCAGGAAATTTAAGGCTGTATCTCAGTGTACACAAAACCCAATGACAACTTTAAGAGGGTATGTATAAAAGTCTATAAATAAAATTAAGAGCAAAGCCTGTTTAACCTGTACAGAGAGCAACTGGGTAAGAAAAGGAAAAGAAGAATTAATTATTTCTATAAAGAATGCCATGTATTTTTACTAGAAACACAGATGACAAGTATATACAACATTTAAATCTCCAATTATCCACATTCAACTAGGAAAACATTTACATGGGTTTGGGTATGCAACTAACCAGTCGGGTAAAAAAATAGTTAGAAAAACTAAGCCTCACCACTTTCAAAGGAACAAAAAAATAGAAAGCACTCACTCCTTTAAAAAACCAACCAAACAAAAACCACAAGCTAATGCCTAAATTTAATACTTTATCTTGTTTAACAGAAAAACAACAGCTATCCAAGCTTATAAGCCACACTGTAAATAAAAATTTGAACAAGTTCTGACATTTTTCAAAATGCTATCAGAACACTGAAATTATTGGCACAGAAAGCAAACAGGGTATGAGGAAAAGAAAGACTGTAGAGCTTCAAAAATGCTGTGTTTTTCTTCTGAAGTATTTTTGACCTGTCAAAACATACAGTCCAGTAGAAATTGTACTTCTTTAAAAAAAACCTCTACTTGTAAAAAACAAGCGCCCAGGAGAACAGCTTCTGTTGCTAAAGCAACATCAACCCCTAAGTCACTATTTCTTTTTGTCTTTCAAGATAAAGGACACAGCCTGAAGATACTATTTTCAATGTTACCTGTAAAATCATATTTGAAAGAAATAAAAGTATTTCCTCTCACACCTTTTTTTGCCCTTTCATCTGCAAAAGGAGATTAAATACAACCAGATGAGTATCAAAGAGCACAGCAGTAGCCATCCTGGCACCATCACTAGTCAGTAACTTAACAAACTGCTACTTCCTGAGCATGCACAGGAAACTGCCAGTAATGTTTAATAAACCAAAACCTAGAAAAATTCAACTACAGATCCAGTTATACATGATGTGCATTAGGCATACGCCTTTTTGGTGTCTATCATGGTCTTTGGATTTTTTTCTGTACATTTTTTTTTTTGTTTCATTAAAAAAATCTAACAAATGAAACTCACAATAACAAGAGAGTATTACCTAAACTGCAACACTGTATATTTATCAGTTAGAACTAATTATTCAGAGAAGCAGCAGAAATAAGGGGCTTCACACAGGGACCTCATCTCTCAAGTCACCATGATTGCTAAGCTTAACTTGTTATTTTGCCCTTGCTATTCCCATTGCCAGCAATGGAAATATGTATAGAGAAAGTGGGAAGTTACACTCTGTGTAAAAAGAGCAACAGTCTCCTTAAATCTATTTCAATGTAGAGTAAAATATCAGTTCCTGAATAAAACGCTTGTAAATGTACTTTTTTTATTTTAAGATTTAATATATCTATGCAATGGAACATTACTTACCTGCTGCCTCTCCAGTATTAGCTGTTCCCCATGTAACAGCTACAGGCAGGTTATTTCTTCCTTAAACTTATTATACACAGCAGTAAACAATGTTTTTAAGTGAAGGGAAAAAAATTTTAACAGTACTGTTTGTAACCAACACCTATTCACAAAAATCAGGAAATGAGTAGGACTTGTTTGATACAACTTTCAGTTTTACAAAATTTTAAAAGGCAGTTTTTCAGTTTCAAACAGGATTAAACAAACACGTCAAATACCTTCTCAGTAGCAAATAGTTCAATAAACACCAATGATCCCATGCATGAGGAACTGAGGTACACAATTTAAGGAAAAAAATGAGGGAGAGTCTGAAGCTGAAGCCAAGTCCAACAGCATCAATCTGGCTGCATGAAACCTGGCTGAGTGGTAGGTGACAAAAACATTAGAGCATTTCAGACTTCAGCAAAACTTCCACAATTGCACAAGCTACTGGTCCCAACTCAGTAAAGCATAAAAATCGCCCACATATGCAAATAAGGTACTCAAAGCATATGTTTACATTCTTTGAAATCTGTGGAATTTAAGCACATGCTCTAAATGCTCTGGAAAACCCAATGGATTTAAGTGCTTTCCTGAACAGGGTAACACTTTAGGTTGTCTGTAGAATCTTTAAAAAAAAACAGTAGAAAAAGAAATCAAGAGCTGTCTAAGAGTTACCCTTTAAAGCCATCTGAGGTCTTGAAACTTAACTTAAAACATTATGTGAATAATTGAAAACTACAAGAATGAATCCATTACATAACAATTTACAACAGACTAAGAGCAAGCCTTTGTGCAAGGCTGCCAGAAACTAAGTTTTTGTAACTTACATGTAGTTTCTAGTCATTTGCATTTCACACAGTGAGATTTAAAACAAATTCTTAAATTCGAAGTCGACTTCCATGGTAAGCTCTAATGATTTGTTTTTAGGTAAATTTACAAAACCTCATCTGACGGATTTAATTAGCGCCACTTTTTGCTAAGACATTTCCATATTGCCCATCACTGAAAAAGGACATACAAGTGTACTTTCTCTTGTATATGTATGTGTGACTAAACCCCAAAGTATTAGGAAAATACCATACCCATAAAGGCTGAAAAATGGAAAACATCTCGTTTCTTCTGGCATATTTCTAATATACAACTATGTACAAGACTGCTACGGCCTTGGGGCTGGAGGGGGAACACACAAGCACTGTTACTATAAAACTGTAAACAACTGCAGGGTTTTGGGTTTTATTTGTATCTAACCTTTCCACCCCCTATTGTAGACAGTTAAAGTTCATAAGAACAGTTTAAGTCTACATTAGCTGTAGTGTCAATCAGGATTGAGGCTGTATTAGAGAGAAAATTTTCAGCATGCTAAAACCACAGATCTGGGACAACCTCTCCTCAGAACACCAGACCACAAAGAGCTGCAGTTTTTACAGTTTTATATGTGAAGGAGCAAATTCACAAGCCACCTAGGTAAACACTGCTAGAAAGCAAAAGAGCATTAAAGGTTTTCATACCAAAATTGAATGTGTGAGAGCAACATTAGCATGTTTAACTCACTGAATGCAAGATTAGGTTGAGGCATATGCAAGAACTATTGCGATGTTTTTAAAGACAGCATCAGTGTTTTCATCGTAACATTATCTTTAAATATTGCTGAACACAAGACTTTCCCTGAGGTGTAAACATCAAATAACTTGAACAGCTTTACACATCAGCCCCATTAAACAGTTTATTACAACACTACATCTACTGTAATCAGTGGTGCTGTGTACAGACATTATCATATGAACAGTTTAACATGAACAAACTACTATAAAAACAAGCATTTACTTGACTTTTTCCAACTGCTTGCACATTATAATTGTCAAATTTATATAACCAGTAATAAAGTTGCAAAAGCTATAAGGTTTAAATCACACAGGTTTCCCTCAAATAAAACAGTTAAGCAACATAAAAAAGTAAAAGAGCTACTGGTTACCATGTATGCAGATTTGCTTTATTCAGATCTATTCCTGTTCATTTTATCCATGAATCCTTACAGGCTCAGTTCAATCACATGAAGCAAACTGCTGGACAAGCATCTTTCCTTGAAGAATGTATCTTGTCTTGCACGCTGTTCCTCTTCCTTCAGCTGTAATGTGTCAAAATTTGTGATGTAGATTTTGCTAGTCCCCACAACACACAGAAAACTGTTGGCTTATCTATACATACACAAGTCGTGCATTTAATTCACCATAATGTAAGCTAGCACAAAATACCCAGAAGCAGTAGCTACTTGTTTATGCACAAAATTGTTTGCTAATACAATAGTTAAAAATAACATTAATGTTGTTGTACAACAAAGTTTAAAGATTATATATTTCACAGCTGAAGTATAAACGATAAAGGAAGAAACAGCTACTGTTCCTGTGACTGAGGGAAACATTTATATAGAACATCTCCTAAAGTAAGCATTCTGCAAGAGTAATGAACAAGCATGTAAGGTAATTTTCCCACAACTAGATTTTTACATTTTTACCTGCCCCACTGCAGAAATTTTAAGCTGGTTTGACATTTATGTAATGCACTGATTGTATAATGAAGTGGATGGCACACAGCTCAGTAACATTTAGAAGTGCACAGAATCTGGTACTAGTAGCTAAAAATTTTCAGCTTAGTGGCAAGCAGGATGGGCTTCACATCTAAATGACAAGAACCCACTTTTCAAATAATACAACAGATTTGGAGATTTCCTCACCTACTTGCTTTAGAAAAAAAAAAAATCCTTCTTCTTATTCTTATCTATTTTGGCAAATTAAGGAACCACACCATTAGAGTTAATTACGTTAAGAGTTCACAAAATTCTTGGGATGGTATAATTCCATACACTAGATTTCAGTTGAATTCCATTACAAAACAATTAGCTATCCTCATGTCATTATTAATTCACAGTTCCAACATTCAATTTCAAAATAGTTTAAAATCAAATTATTCAAAAAACCAACACACTGAATTGTTCATTTGAAAAGCAAGACATTTAGAGGAGCAATTTCATGAACATGCACCAGTACACAGCTGTCAAATATTCTACTAGTATGATAATTTCAAAGCAGTTGGGTAAACAAATTACTCATTTTTTGCATTAAGAATTGAAACTTTTTTTTCCTCAAAATGACTGTTAATAATAACTTTTAAAAAAACTAAAACTAGTAGGCTCTGTACACTAAAGTATGCACATAAACTCATACAAAGCAGCAACTGGAATGTCTTTTTTTCTTCACAGACTTTGTTCCCAAGTCATGAATGTATTAAGCAGTAACACTTTTTAAGCAGTTCCTTCCCCAGAGAAAAGATTTCCATAGCTGTTACATATTCTTATAATTCATTACTAGCAAGTGACAAAGTGCTGCCTCCACAAGGAGATGTGATCAGAGCTGCAAGCTAAGTTAACAGAAGCAAACAGGGGAGAACCTCAGGTTTTTTTAGTGGGGAAAAGTATATGACAGCTGTGAGACTGTGTGTCAGAATTTGCTGCTCTTATAGTAACAATTGTTGCGGCAATAATTATGGATCTTTATCACTTCTCTGGAGACAGTTAAGAGATCCAAAGCACCACATATATGATTTATAATACTAGCATAAGAAAGCTTCAGTTCCTGGGAATAATCTGTTAGATCTGTAAGGGTACTTATTAAACTACAGGTACTTTAAAGAATGCGTGATTAACTGCACTTATAACTAATACTTTTCATTATAGGCCTCTTACGATGGTCAGCACCAGACTGAACCTTCAATTTAAAAAACATAACCAAATAAAATCCAAAGAGGTGTACATTTTGGGTTCAAGTATTACGCCGCTTTTTCTTGGCAAACCCAGAAAACTTTGTGATTCCAAAAGGAAGGAGCAAATCTGTTTGTGTTATACCTTCATGCTCAGCCCTTTTCAGTATTCTACAAACAAGTAGAATATTGAAGTAAGAAATAACTTTCTTTAAAGAAAATGAAAACTCTAGTGAGTACTTCTTGGCAAGGTTGTTTTCCATCTGCCTCAAGCTCATATAAACTATCTGTCCCAAGCATGTGTTAGGTTTGTACAATGTAACACCATACAGCAATCAGTTTCTAAGCATTTCCACTAATAAAACCCAAATTTCAAACTTTGGTTAAGTAGGTTTTTTTTTTGTTTTAAAATTGGGGGTTTATGCCAGAACAGTTCACAAATGAAGTCCCAGAACTTAAGTGATCCAACATTTTTGTACTTATGCAAGATGCAACTTGAGCTTTTTTTTTTTCTCTCCACAGACTCTTACAACAAAACCCAGCAGATTGCTTATATGTATATGTATATATATATATATATATATATATATAAAGCATCTTGCAGTAGATTTTTTTCCCTTTAATTGCAAGTATCCAAATAAACATATGAAAGCTTTAACAACTTTTAGAACTGTGGCAATTCCAGAGTAGCTTCAAGCTGTATGTGCATACACCCATCAGGTTTTGTTATGGTAGTATAATTTCTCTCTGATATTTTCAGAGATTGGATTTTAATCTCCCAGCATGTTCACATTTCAGTAAAATGCATGACACACATTTGGCATTATAGTCTAATAGCACCTAAAAATTACTTCACTTAATCCTCCTTTATTTTATTTTATTCTATACATAAAGAATAAAATACAGAAAAGGAAAATTCCCACAGAAAGTATCAGCTTTAAAGCCAACATTTGTTTTCACTTAGCCTACATTCCAGAACATCACAAAGCTCCAAATACTGTCATGCCTTAGCTATAACACATTGAGAGAAGGAATCTCAAGCTTGACTCTATATTCATCCTTCTGCATGTAAGCTGAGATACACGTGATTCTGCTCACCATACATGTACAGACTATTTTACCACCACTAGCACCTTCTTCCATTTGTTGCATTTTTTATCCTCTTACTAGTAGCGTACTTACCTGGTGCCTAGTGTATAATTTAAGATAACACCAGAACAATTTCCTGATTTTATAAATAATTTTACACAGGAATAAAAAGAACCCTCCCCAAGTAGTTTCATTCATTGTATGTCTTTCTCCTACTATCTCAGCCTGCCTGGTCACCAAAAAAAAATGGATGAACAGAGAGGTGTGTTCGGAATACTCAATCTTTAGTTTACAACTTAAAAAGATGTGAATTACTGGCAAGTATCTTTCACATTAATATATGAGGAAGACACAAAAAGGTAGATCAGGCTGCCACAGAAAAACATAAAAATTAAGATCTCTCTTTTTTAAAATATATATATAAAAAGAAATCTTAGTTCTCAAACCACAATGAGCAAAAGGGAAAAAAATGAAATTGTTCATTCTTTGGAGAACACTGCATCAAACCAACTTTTTCACTTGCAAGTAACTTCTTACATTTCAAATGCTAAAAAGCCTTTAAATTTCTTGAGGAACTTCCACACAGCTCACATTTGTCAAAACTACCGATTTCACAAACAGAAGGAAATAAGTACAGGATGTGGGAAACACAGAAATGTAAGCATGTCTAAAAGACACCTCAGAAGACAAAATCACAGCAACATGTTAATGGAAACAAATTAATCAATGTTATGCAATTAGGCATTGGAAAATAAACAACAGCCTCAGGTTTTCAGTTTGTCTTTTAAATCATCTAATCACCCTCAAGAAAATTAGAGAAATCATTGAACATTTAAGAAACAAACTGTATGCTTCCATAAAGCACCAGAGTTGCTACAAAATAGGCTTTAAAAAACAAATAAAATAGTGGCACTGCTTGCCTCTTCCACTCTGTGGTGGATTTCAAATATGGAATCAGATGCACAAGGCTTAATTTCTCTGATGAACCCCAGATGCAGTAATATGGTGCCAACCCCACATATTTGCTTCCTCAAAAATGCGTATTTTAGAAAAAGACAGATCAGCTAAATAACTGTAATAATTGATTAATTCTAAGATGAAGTGAAATAATCCCAGACAGGTACATATAGCTAGGTCTTGTACAATGCTACCACATGATTCAGTGAAAATTCCATTATTAAGTAGCAGCTTATTATTAAATAACTTAGAAAAATCAGCATTTTCTTAGTAATTTACAAGGTTTTTTTAAAAGACTGATTTCATACTTCACTTGATGTGGTTGCTAACACAGTTATACAGCCATTCCTATTTACACAAGCAAAAATATAATGAATTTTAAACTTTCAGTACCAGTGCCCCTCCTACTAACAGAAAAAAAAAATTCCAGCCATGTTAGTTCTTAGATTGCTCCAAAGCTGAAACTATTTCAGAGAGCTGACAGCAGTTTTTAAAGAAGCATATGAGCCTCAGAATTATTTTGCTTACAGTGGTTTGAGAGTAGAAAAATCAGAGGGGAAAAAAAAAACATGAAATATGGAGTACAAAGTCTACATACATATCAACTGTTACAATGTTGTGGTTTTGCCTTTGCAGTTCAGTCCAAATCCAGTTGAAATACGAAATAATCAACCAACCCAGTAACAAAAACATAAAATGAAAAATTTAACATTCATCAGTTATAGAAATTCAGACAGAATAAGATTGGGATAATGTATCAGCTAGAAATACACCACTGAGTATCAGTTAGACTGAAAAAAAAAATAATTCTGTCTAAAAAAAAAGATTCAGGACTCATGCTGATGAAGTTGCATTACTATTCTGTTTGTACATATTAATTTTGCTGTTAAACATTCTAAATATAATTCTACTGGATTCTTAGTTTTCTTAACTAATACAGATTAGACACTTGTCCTGAATCCATTGTTCTCTTTTATATTTACAGCCAATCTACAAGCAAGGGCAAGATTTTTCATGGAAACACTCAGTTTATAGTCATTCTATAGAATGTAATATCAATGTACATGAAGCCTTACTCAAGTGAAGGCACAAAAATCTTGCAATAATTTAACTCATGAAGCGTACAAACAGAAGTGTAAATACCTGCTATGGTACAACTAAACTTTTTAATAGTTTTATTATTATAAACACATTTAGTTAGCTATTCCACTTTAACCCATCTCTACAAATGTAATACAGTACAAATTGAATTTCTCTGTATACAAAAATGTTCACAATGGACCTTTAAAATCCTTCTAAACTAGATGTGTAACACTCTTTAAAAAATGCCAGTACAGTACCACTGTTATGACTACAGGTTCACAATAAGAAGTACAGGTGCCATTCATAGGGAGCAGGCACAGAGGCAATTTCATGTTATCTGGCAAAACATAGTAACATGGGGAGTAGCTCTTTTTTTCTGATATTTATTAAATGACTGAGACTGTTAAATCCATTTATGAGTACCAATCAATGTAAACAAAACAAAAAATGTATGGCAACATACATCTTAGTGAAAATGAAACATACAAACCAGGAGAACTGTATTTGGTTTATAGGCAAGTCTGTATAAATATATAAAAACAGAACTACAATAAAGCCCTTCTTCATTAAGACAACAAGACAAAGTATTCACAACTTAACTTCAAAAAAATACCGAATGCTTTCATTTATATGCAGAATACTAAATTTGCCCTCTAAATCAAGCTATCAGGACTTATTTTCTTCTTTGCACAAAAGAATCTTACCTAGGCGACCTCTCTGAGAGGACCCAGCACACAACAATGTTGAAGGATGTCATGTATTTAAAATCCTATCTGAACTGAGACTGAAACCAGAGACTTGTTTTGAAATTGTACTTACAAAATCATAAAATGCAACCTAATCCTATTGGACATGCTTTCTTAGGGCGACAGGGTAGGGAATCTGTACTTGGCAAAGAAATTCTGTACCTGCATGTACAGTAATAAATACACAAGATTTGAAGCTAGATCAATAAAGTATGCCAAGGGTTTTAAAAAAATAACTTAAATTCCAGTTTATTAAGAATCTTTAGCATGCCTTGCTCTTTGTTGCTTTCTCCAAAGAAAGAAAGAAACATACTCTGGAAATGCAACCATTACTCAGGTCAATGTATACCTTCTATTAATAACAACTATGTGCAAATTCCACAGGTACTCATTATCACAAAGGTAAAAATCAAGTTCAACAAAAGAAACTACATTTACTTTTGTTAAGTCTTTTTTTGTTTGTTTGTTCTGGTATTTTATAATTTAAAAACACAGTTGCTTTTTTATGCAATTGCAGAAATATTTCTACCAATCCATTTTTTATTGCCAAAAGCAGCATTAACAGATATACACTGCCAACTTTATTTCAGCTGCCTCAGTTCACCTTCCTATTTAAGCCTCTGATAGGTCTTTCTCTAAGGCTGTTACTGCTTTGTGTGTCCCCTGTTATCCCAACAGGGGTAACCCAACCCAAGACAACATCCCACTTAACACTCAATACTCTGAAGCATTTAGGATCAGAATTTTTTCCCTCCCAAAGTGACGCAAAAGGCCGACTGAAAAAAATTACATACAACTAATACAAAACCATATTTTCACTACATTTTATATGATTTCTAAAAAGTTTTGCTGTATTTAACTTCTATAAATGAACTTCCATGATTAAATGCCATATGCAAATCTGGAAATTAAACCTGAGAGTAAACGTAAGAAAAGGAAGTTGGGCAGACAGACAAGTCTGCAAGCTTCAATTTAAGCACAGAGGTAGTGGGAATTTATTCTAAAAAGGGAAAAGATCACTGTGAAGAAACTAATAGGTAGGGTTTTTTCCAACTGTCAAATACAAGGAAAAATGGGTAATTGAATTACCAATGCTCAAAATGGTACATTCCATGATGTGATAACATTTCTATGTATTTTAAAGCTCTCAGCAGTACACCAAAAAGAAAGCATTATTTAGCACGCTACACTGGTAGCTATCTGGACATTTGATGCATGGAAAACTGCATATATAATGAAATAAAAAACACATCAATCTGTGAACAACCAGAAAAGAAACAATCCTTGTATCACTCTTTAGAAAATTACTTTACTATTAGAAAAGGTATAAAAAAACAAGGTGGTGGGGTGCAACTTACAAATCTTATTCAAGGTAACACCTGAATTTAGCTAGAAGACAGAAGACACCAACAGGTCACATTTTATAAGATAAAGAGGAAAATCAGGCTGTATTTCCTGTATTTGAATAAAACTCACTGGGGAAAAAAAAAAAAAAATACAAGAAAACAAAACAACCAAAGAAAAACCCCACTGCCATACCCGGGCAAGGACAGCAACTGTATGCACGTGTGCCCCCTGAGTTGAAATAATCCACAGATGATTATGTGTGGCTAAATGTTAAAGGGCTAAATGCTGCAGTCCTCACACAAGTAGATTTTAAAATACAAAATTAGTATTTTAAAATACAAATAAAGAATACAACCATAAATTTCATATCACCTTTTAACGTTATGAAGAGAGCAGACTTATCAGTCTGGCTTACTGCTTTTTGAAGAATTGGTCTAATCTCATTTCATAAAACTGCAAACATTAGTAGCATCTGAAATTAAAACCTCAACACGTGAGCTGTGGAAGGTAACAACCCAAATGTTCCCTCCCTCCCGAGACCAGTTACCTGTTGCTACTCACCTGTGTTCATCTCAGATGCTGCAAGAAGAAAACGGTTCAGTACATACCGCAGGACCATTTAAATGCAGACATTAATGGTGTTAATAACCCCAAACCTAGAGTAGTTACTTTTAGTAAGTCGGTAACATCCCAGCTCAAGATGATGAAACAAATGCTCACCTTCTTTAACGATGACGATATTCTCTCTCTCTGTCTCTTTCTCTGTCGCGATCTCTGTCGCGATCGCGATGTCTCTCTCTCTCACGGCTTCTTTCCCGGTAATAATCATCGTGACGATCTCTGCTACGCGACTTGTGGCGCCTGCTTTTTTCTCGTGACCTACTGTGGTCCCTCTCTCTGGATCGCTCACGTCTTCTAAAAGAAATTACTTCATTAAACTCTCCTTCAAGACACCAAGGCATCCACATGCCAACTTCATACTCGGCTTATGCGTAAGAATTCGATTTAAAGAAAAAAAGAGACACGAGAGCGTTATTTGTTCGCGGTAAAGTCTTTGTAGGGAACATAAAGACAGCCACCACCTTTTATACCAGCCAAGGAACCAGTTACAGGTAGAGAGATTTTTAGATTGTGTAACAAGTAACAACAGGGAAAATCATTCTGCCCAACTTCTTGGGTTTTTTCCCCCAACTCAAGTGTATTTCTACTGGGACAAGCATGGAAAAAATTACGTCAACGCAAAACTTAAGCTGGCAACAAAATTTCTCAATCTTAATTTCTAAAAGACATTATGCACTGGACATTTTAATTGGTAAAGGATGTTCTGTTTTCAAATTTACACACTGCAAGAGTAATGTGTAGGAAAGGATACTAAATAAAACTGAAGGTTAAATCCAAGCTACTCAGATTGATTTTTAAAAATAAAAGGCAGCTTTGTTCAAGAAACCCCGATTTGGTTCTTTCACACATTTTTGTGTTACTCAGCAAGTGATTCAGCTGCCTTTATGACATAGCTTATTCTTTGTCCTGCACTACACTTTTCCTTTCCTAAGTAAGGGCAGATGGAAGAGGAAAGTTTTACCTGGATCCAGAACCATAAGACTTGGACTCAATTCCATGAAGGCAGTCCTGAAGAGAGCTAATAAGTACTTTACAGCGATCATCTGCAGATACTTTGGACTGTTTAATTAAGGAAATTGCAGTTACCAAGGTCTCTATAGCACTTCCATAGTCCCCTGAAAATGATATAACATCACCATCAGAAAGTTAAGCAAATTAAAATAAATCATCTTCTCTGTAACAGGATTACCATTTTGAGTATCTTTTCTTTAACCACCATTTACTGTAGGAGCAAACATTAAAATACTGTCCAGGTAAGTACTCAGAAGGCATTTTCAGAAACTAATGGAAGCACCACACAGTATCAGTCATAAACTGTATCTAAATTCAGCCTCCTATTAGGAAAATGTGGCTTTGGGACTGCCAATTTCCTTATAGAAAAACTATAAGCTCTTTTTAGTTGAGTAGAACAGCAAACAGAGTTTTACTAACCAGCACTGGCATCTGATACAGCTCTTGAAATGGCACTGCTTGAGATTGCCCTATTTCTATTCATTATTTCTTCAAATTCTGCTTCACTTAGAGGTGTCCTTGCAGCATCCATTTCTCTGCAAACAATAAAACTACTATTTAAAAGGTTAAGAAAAAGTTCAGAACATATCATTGCAGTTTTAACAATCCAAGTTTGCAACTTTAAGCATAAAGTGACATACAGAAAAGAAAGCAGGATCTGGGTTTGGTTTTTTGTTAAGGACCATGTTACATATAAAAACCTGAAAGCTAAAAAACAAACAAATAAACAAAAAGATTAAAAAAAGAAAAAAAAAAAGTAAAAAAAAAAAAAACCACGAAAAAACCCAATGAAGACATTGCTGTATAGGTAAGACTTATTCTTGTTCATCTATTTGAATAGTCAGAAGCACTTAATGTTGTGCTTTACAAGTATTTATAAAATCCTTGAAGGTAGGCAAGTACATACTATCCCAATACATGTACACAGGTAATCTGACTTCGAGCAAAATTAGAGATCATTTTTATAACAATACTGGAATTAGAACTATATGATCCTGTTTCCCAGATCTTAACTAAGACCAGAATGCTCTAACTTAGGAAAAGCAAATACAGTACATAATCTTTAAAGCACTTAATTTTCTGAATGATACTTCAATATTTTACAGCTCTTTTTGTTTTGGTTTTAATTTATTTTTATTTATTTCTGGTCAAGTTCAAGATGTTCCAGTTTGATCTCCAAACTGGTCACAGTAAGGATGAAGCAATAAAGCAGAATCCTCATACTCACTGCACTTTTTTACTTTAATTATTAACTACCTATATAGGGTTTAAAAAGTAACAGAAGTTAACCTATAAAAAAAATTTCCCAAAAGTTTTGCAGTGTCCTATTAGACAGTCTCTGTATTATACAGAAAATTTTGAGCAATGTGTTAGAGACAAATGTTGAGACTGTTAAAACTGGCCCACTGCTTGGTATTTCTAGAACAGTGTTAGTCCTTCTGGTAGAAAGAAAATGCAGAATAATAAGCAATGCTATCCTCTTAATTGCAAGAAGTGGAACAAGATCCTATAGCCAGTTTAGCATAAGAGGAAATGTCTAAAAATTCATACCTCCCTGAGTTTTGAGTATTATTTTTCGTGTGCCTCCCATAGAATGGAATATGTAATTTTTCTCTTATGGACATGTTATTTCCAGTGAAACGCCTATGATATATAATTAATGACAATTTAAATAGTTATGGATGATAGTTTTAACATTATTAATGAAAATACTGGACAGTAAGTTATACTGTCCTAATCCCACTCCTTCCCTCCCCAGACATTCTATAAACTGCAGACAACCTCAATTTTGTCCATAAAAAACAACCAACAGCTTATAATTTTATATTTCAGGCAATTAAGCCAAATGTTTCAATTTCTACAGTTTCTGTATGAACACAGTACGTACAGATGCATGGGTTTTTTTAAATTTCTGATAAAAGAAGAATCAAAGTGTCTTTGCAGAAAACATTTTAAGCAAGAGAAGCGTCTCTCATAGTATAATCTCAACCGAAAAATTCAAATGTTACTATGTAAAAAGTGTCTTTCTTAAAACTAGCTTATCCCAAGATCTTTTGTGACAAATACAAATATGGTGAAAATCAAGAAACAGCAGTAAGACAGAGATGCTTTAGAGTACAGATGAAAAAGATGTTTCAAACAAGATGTAAAAAACTTGAGAAGTCTGAGAGACTGAAATTCTCTGTCCCACATAGGATTAAGCATATGCAAAGCCACTGCTACAAACACAGCAAGATTGCACCAAATGAGCAGAAGCATCTTTAGAGGAGAGTAAGATAAAACTCTTACAGTAAATTCATACCTAGCTTTTGAGACAAAGACTAAATTTGAAGTGAATCCTGAAAACAAAAAAAGAACGGACAAGCAGAGTTGCTGAAAGATGAAAATAGTATGAGCTTGATATGGCATTTTACTCAACATATGAGCATATTCAAACAGAGGATGCCCAGAGAATTCTAAAAAGACAGCTTGCAAAGCACAATGAAAAAGGTTCAAGTCAGAATTTCAAGTTAAAACAGAAGCACAACCAGAAGCTGCTGCATAAGAAGTGACATGTAAGTTTGCATGTAGAACACATGAAATGATGACACTGCCAAATACAAACAGTGAAGACAAACAGTTCAGAGCTGAAAAGGGAAAGTGAGATTACTTGTGTTGCACTTCCAGATTTTCTTACTGCTACAAACATGTTTCTGACAGATTTCACTGAGAAGTGAAAAGAGGCAAATTAGAAGACTGTTGGGATCCCTTCCAGCCCTACTTTTCATTATTTCTAAAATCTGCATTAAAAAGGAAAATCAAATGCTTCCTACAAGAGGAGTAAAAATTGCTACCGAGCACATTACACCAAAAGTACTCACCTTCCAGGTGGCCCATAGTCACCTCTGTCATACGGTGGGGGTCGGCCATAGGGATCTGTCGGAGGTGGGCCACGGCTGTCTGAAGTAGGTATCCCACTATTGGCAGGTGGGGGGAAGAAAGCTGGATTCACATGTGGTGCAGGTGGTGGAGCACCTGGAGGTGGCCCAGGGAGATGCGGAGGAGGAGCAAGAGTCAGGGGTGGCCCAAGAGGACCAGGTGGACGAGGGGGAAATGGACCCGGAGGTGGAGGTGGACCCTGCTGAGGTGGTGGCGGGCCTGGTGGTGGCCCGTAGCCTGGAACTGGTGGTGGAGGGCCTGGAGGAAGTGGCCCAAGTGGAGGCTGACCAAAAGGCTGTCCTGGAAACAGAACTGGTGGTGGTGGACGGTCACCACGATTAGGAGGTCCAGCTAATGGAGGTGGGAGGACCTGACCAGGAGGTGGAGGGCCTGGTGGGCCTGGTGGACCAGGAGGACCTAAAGGTGGACGTGGGGGAGTTTGTCCAGCTAAAAAAAAAAAAAAATAAATAAACAAACAAACAACAATAACAAAAAAGAATTAATAAATATAAAGAAATAAAGATCTTAGCAAAATAATTTAAATTCTTTTTTTTTAATCTTTAAAAAAAAAAAATAGAAAACAAACCTGCAAACAACCCTCACCAAACAGTTTGCAACTTACACAACACGTGCATGGTCCCGCTTTGAGTCCAATAGCTTAGAAAATGTTAAGGCTGCTTGGCTATCAATATCTACAGAGAACAGCATTAGCCTGAAAACTGACAACCCATGCCCTTAGTCACTTCATCACCTGCTATTGTTACCACACCCCAAAAAGTTTGCAAAAACTGGAAAACATTGCATCCTACATCCTGCAGCAAGTGTTTCAAATAGGGCATAAGATATATATTAAAAATATGGGAAAAGCTGTATTGGAGAAGCTAAGGCAAATGCAGTATCCAAACCTTCTTTCAGATCCTCATTAGTGTTTTTTCAATTTGACTGTTAACAGACAAGTATTTATTAAATGTACTTAAGCTGAAGTGAGAAGTTCACTGCAATCAACTCTGATCATTTAACAGAGAATCCCCCTTGTATCAGACACCTGACTTAACATGAACACCTCCTCTTCAAATTTGTGGTACTCTCAGTGGCAACTAACTGACTTGTCAGAGCCCATGAATCAAAGCCTAATTTCTGATGATGTCCAAACTTGTCATGCAGTAAGAAACAGCATTACTTTACATTCTGCAACACAGGCATTCTTACCCTGTATAGCAAATCACAAAATCCAAACTACACTGTACTAAACACAAGTTTACTTGCTGACATGATTATAATTTTTTTCATACTTTGAAAATATGTACACTGACAGGTTATAAAGAATGTCTCTAAAAAGTGTTATTATATCGCTATGAAATTTAGAAAGTACAACTCCCCATCTGAATATCAACAAAGAAAAGTCAAATGCCACAAAGCAGATGTGAACACTGATTATAGCACACTACTGAATTTCCTTAATCTTTCTAATTCCCCAAATAAGTATTCCACAGTATTACAAGAAAAAAAACAAAACCAAATTAAACTGAAACTCCACCTGGGAAACTGAAACTCTACCTGGAAAAGGTGGTGGTGGCCCTCCTGGCCCTGCTGGTCCAGGGAATCTGTCTCCACCTGGAATGGCACCTGGAAAACGACCTCGTCCTCTATTACTTGGGGGAAATGCTGCTCTCGAGCTTCCTCCTGGGGGACCAGCTTTACCTTCCCCAGACATCTGTCCAGACTGTGTGGCTATAATGGAAAAGCAAAAGTTTAACTACATAAATCAAAACAGGTTAAAGCTTTTCAGCTCTCCATCTGAACTTCTATGCAGTGTTAAAGTATGATGTTATGAGCACCAACTTCCTCCTGGCTACCCAACCCCACAGCTTTTTGGGGAGAAAGAGTGCTTTTCTAAAATATGGCAACATTCCAGTATTCCCATGCTAATGGAATAGCATCTGGGGAAACAGTCAGTCCTTCCTTTAATGCAGCCCTAGGCCACAAAGAAACACATTTACACATTAGGCCTGGGAGTCACAAGACAAGATGCTGGAGGAAAGCACTACACAGAATCTCTCCTAATATGGACATCAGAATTTAATCCAATTTGTCTACAAGTGTTAAATTTCTACATGCTGTTGTGCTTTTTAAAAAAACAAAAATACAAAAAATAAGAAAGCTTCTTTAACTGCAAGATAAAAGTTTCACAAAGCTGCTACCTTCTTTCAGACAGTACTGTCTCTTGCTAAAAAAACAGATCTTCAGTATTATAGAGGGTTGGTTTGTTTGTTTAATTTTTAAGGCACCATCTCTCAACGAAGCTTTCAACAAAGCTGCAGCACCTTCCTGGACTTACTTTATAGCTATTTTAAACCATGTAGACGCTATCAGGTACTGAGAGAAAAGCCTCGATTTATTCCAAAAGCCTTTTGGAATAAACATGTATTTTTCCAAGACAGTACATGAGAAAGGCTTACTTTTCCTTGACTGCATTTCAAACTGACTCAGAAACTGTTTATTACATGGAGTCACAACAGGATTCTGCCCATGCAATTCTCTTTTAGGCAACAAATCCATCAGCTTTTTGGAGGATGCTTCTGATCCCACACCCACAAGGGCAAACCTGAAAGAAAGAAGAAGAAAAAAACCCAATTACACCACAGTTTTTCCACTTCCTGGATATCCTGATGCCTCCTGAAGAGGTTACACACTAAGCAAAAGAATACTCTAAAACTAAATACAGTCTCATAGGTCTTAATCCAGTTTCTAAACAAAACCAGTAACTTATTCTAGGATATATAAAAAAACATCACAACTACAAGATGCATGAAAATGTATCACAACAAAGACAGTTTTTTGTAGAGTGCAAATACACTATATACAAATTCATATAATTGAGTCTTTGTTAAGCATTGTTAAAAGGAAACAGAAAGGCACATCTATGCAAGAAAGATTAGGTTGCCAATGAAAAATGGGCTCAAGTGTTTATTTTCAACAGCTAATGGAAAATAAAGCATGTAAAGAAAGACTTAATGGAGGGGGCTGGGAGGCCAGTATTTACACTGAGGAAGAACAAGCGTCACCATCACACTAACTGAAATCTAGTCTTAATGAAGATTACAAACAAGATTTAATTCATAAAATAATGCGAAACACAATACCATCATATTTATGCTTGAAATGTCATTAGTATGACACTATACACCCAGTCATCGTTAGACATCAGTAAACAAAGACTACCAGTTCACATACTGACAGCTATAAAAACTGAGAACTCTTCCCCCATTTCCACCCTCATAAACTTCAGTCCAGTTACAGGAAAAAAAATTAAAATTACAATTTCTTACCCTTTGGACTGGCCATTAGCACGATTTTCAAAAAATTTTATCTCCAAAATATCATTTACCCCCAGTGAGTGAACAGCTTCAGTTAAGTCTTCATCTGTTGTCCACTGAAAAATATTTTTAATATTAAACTATGAAAGCTGATCTAAAACACCACGAAAAGGGCAAAGTTTTCCATGCTTTTTTTCTTTCCTTTTATTTGAAATTGGTAAAGAGGAACATTGTATTCAGACTGTCTATATTTTCTAAATTTTGCAGAGCAGTCACTTATATTTTACATATATTAGAAAATTAATTTTAACAATATACACACTTCCCCATATGCTACAGTGCAACAACTTCACAAGTATACCAGCTACAGTCTGCCCCTCCCAAAATTGTATTCTACTAACTTGTGTTTTCTGAGAATACAAGGATTCAACTGAACTATTTCAGTAACTGCTACTTTTTCCACAGCTGATCCATTTTTTCCCCTATTGATTCTATTATTTCTGCACAAAAGTCAATTTTAAACATGGTATTAATGAGGTGCTCTTCAACAGAACTACTAACACGTTAATGAACTACATATTATTTGTACAAAAATCCCAGGATTCACAAAGACAGGAAACTAGTGCAGAAACTACAACTAGAAACAACTGCTTCCACTTAATCAAACCTACTTGCTGTAACTTCCTATTAATTATTCTGTAACATTTAACAATTTTAATAAGATCCAAAGATACACAAATGCACCAATAGTTAGAGTCACACAAGTAGGAAGAAAACCCTATCTCCTCTTTAAATCTCATGAGAAGTGCAAACCAGGAAGTCAACAAATCACTGACAGATAAACGCCAAGAAAACAAACACAATAGCAATGCTTAAGTAAAGAAATGCATTTTTTGTGGATTACTCCATTTGTGAAGGCAATTAATGAGGAATGGGAACAAACTGACTGCACACTGGGCCTCTTGCTTTAGAAACCAACATTTGACTTGGATGAGTTCAGCTAAATCTGTGCATTTTACTGATTCTATTCATATATTTTAGAATGGTACAACCGTTAAGTCAAATGCTCCTTATCTATTAGCTCCTGAAATTAGGATGCTGTAATAAAAAAAGCACCTAAGCATCCCTAATACATTTGTTTCCAAGTTTAGCACTAGGAAGAAATTTATCACATGGGGAAAAAAACCCCACAACTTGAGTAAGAACTTCTCATACACAGACTCTTTTATTTCAGGTAATGGACATTAACTCCAATTAA
The DNA here is from genome assembly GCA_038090715.1 of Florisuga fusca. Lineage (NCBI taxonomy): Eukaryota > Metazoa > Chordata > Aves > Apodiformes > Trochilidae > Florisuga > Florisuga fusca. The sequence goes on along the minus strand of JAAWXA010000019.1, from coordinate 4,128,174 downwards.
TTTAGCTACTGATCAACTCTTGCACTTTGCTTAACTGAAACTGATTGTAAAATGCTTTAATGCTAGCAGGAGTAATTGTCTTAAAAGCAATTGCCACTCAGTGAGTTATCCCAGACCTTTTACTCCTCGGATGGCAGAAATAAGCCTCAAGGGAAATACCTGAAAACAGTTTTGTTTCTGGAGCAGCTGCCCTGGAAAAAGCTAAGTGAAGACAAAAAGCTCTGAAAAACCTGAAAAGTTTTTATCAAGAGAAACCTTTCATATCCCTTTTTAAACTAAAAACTTCAGCAAGAATTTACTAAAAATAGGTTTGTTCAGTAGCCCTAAAGTCTCTGCAGGCATAAAGTATCTGATAGTTTAAAGTTCATTCTCCTGTCTTGCTCAGCCTCTGAAAAACTTAAGAACATGGAAAGCATAAATACCCCTTGATAATACTTAAAATACAGGACTTTGAAGTTTGTATTTACTGAAGATTTCCTCAGTTTTTTTAGACATCAAGACAGCTTCAGACAGGTTTACTAATTTCCAGGTAAAAGGAAAAAAATAAAGAACCACTTTATTTGCTAGCCTCTTCGTATTTCATATATAACATTTTTAAGCCAAAATATTTACAAATAACAATGACCATAATTTTAAAATTCCTGGCTGAATCCTAAATAGTAAAAAGATACATACCCAAGTGAGGTTTCCAATGTACAAGGCAATTCTTTTTCCAGTATATGTATAGACAACATTTGGTGCAGCTCCTTTACCTACATCATCCCCAACAGATGGTGGGAGAGAATCCATGTAATCACGATCTTCTGGGGCATCTCCATTATTTGCAGATGGAGAAATTACATCATCATATAAATCAATCTGATCATGTCCACCATATTCAGCCTCCTAAAACACAAAACACAGCTTGTTATACTTCCCACTAAACACTTGAAACAAAATGCTGTGATAGCTGCCACATTCCACAGACACAGTAAGGCTGATCCAGCACCTAGACAACCCTGCTGAATAGCTAACCCCAATTTTCATCCACATTTAAATACATCAAATTCTTATTATTTCTATTATATTCTAAACTGACAAGGGGAAAAAAAACAACTCCCCTGGCCATTCTATTGCAATACTTTCATTAAATGAAAATAAAATAATAAGTTATCATTAAAATAAATTACATGCTTTCATTAAATTTAGTATACCAAAGAGTCTGTATTTATTATACATCAATTTATTCACAGGCTATAGAGGGACCATGGCTGCCTCTGGAATGTTTCGGATCAGAATCCATCATGGGGTTTTTGTAGAGCATCACTCTCTTCTCCCTTGGGTTGGTACAAGGTACAGCACAGTGCTCACCAAAGCCCTGAATTCCTTTCAGGCCTAATAGAAATGAGAGTTTCTTTCCAGAAGCTCTGCTTCAAGTGCTCAGCAATTGCATCCTACCTGCTCAATGGGAACAGATGGGTCAAGATCAGTGGTCCTTCAGACCATAAGTGTGGCAGGAGTATTTGGTCCAAAAGGCCACTGAGCCTGAAGCAGGTTATGCAAAGGGTGTGTTAGGCAGACTGAGAGGCCTGAGCACTGACTGCCTCAATCTGCTGATGTGCTACTAACAGGCTGTATATCTTTTTATTACAGAGGCAGCTGTCCTGTCAGCTCTATGTTGACTATAAATAATAGTTATCTCCTTCACAAAAAAACACACAAATACTTTAAAAACACAGTGTAACCTTAAGTGGCAGGACGGTTTAATTCAAATTATGAATGAAGCTGAATATTGTGTATTTGCCTTAAGGAACTATTTTTTCAACTTACTGTTAGATTTTTTTACACTTCTTTGGATACTAATTTCCACCCTGGGAATTTACTATCCTAGCAATCATTTATAACCAAACAGCTCAATGTGTGTGAGAGAGGCCCCATCAAAAGGTCTACTAGCAGGAATGCAGTAACTCCTCAGTGAGCAACAGTGGTCCAACAAAGCTTAGGAGAGCCTCTTTTATATTGCCTTTCACAGGTTTCTTTGCCAAATACAAAAGCTGGACTTCAAAAGCCTGACAAGGGTTCCTCAACCCATCCACCCCTGATCCATACAAAACCTCATTGGGTTTTGATATTAGAGAGACTCCAGCTTCCACTGTCTTTCAAATTTGTGTCCAGAAACCCACACAAGCATCCTACATAATATAGTTCAAGGTACCAGATATGTTGACTAGAAAGAATGAAGATGGATTCCACAAAAAACAGGCTACAAAGCTGGCAATCATGGTTCAAAAGCCAATATATCCACAGCCATTGTCAGATGATCAGTTGTCTTGAAAATATGAACATTTTTAACTGCTACTCATAAGGAGAAAGTATCACTAAAATGTAAAAATGGACAAAAAAACCCTAAACCAACACAAAAAGGAAAATACAAGATAAAAGCTACATTTGCATTCTCAGTCAAGTAGATTTGATCCTCAGTAAACTGCTCTGTTCCACTACACACTAAACTTCAACAGAAAAATTCTCTTGAGAGATTATCACTAAGTAAGGGTTAAACTAGCCTGTTCAGTTCTGTCTCATTTTGATTCCTCCTATCATCATAGCTAATGAAAGCAGAATCACAGAATGAATCACGGAATGGTTGGAGTTGGAAGGGACCTTAAAGATCATCCAGTCCCAACCCCCTTGCTTGGGGGTTCTAAGAACTGCCTGAGACAGGCCTAAACATGACATCCTACAGCAAGATTAAGGATGATGTCACAAGACAATCAAGGAAATCCTCTTGCTAAACATGCAGTTATTCTAGTCATCTGTGTGTATGGATGATGACTTCAGCCAGGTAGAATTTGGTCTTGGTAGACAGATCCAAACAGGCAGCTACCAGTCTTACAGCCAATGTACACTAACCTCTTTCTCTGAGAAGGCTGAGATCAGAACTGCCAGAATAACACAACAGACAGCAGTCCACAGCTCTGCTGCACTTCCCTACTGGCAAGAAACTCTTCTGAAACAGATGAAGTTTTTATCACATAGCCTTTCAGGTAACCATCAAAGGAGGGAGAGAATTATGAGGAGAACACAGCAAACATGGGGGTGAGCAGGAAGGAGGCAAAGTGCCCAGTAGTGTCGATGCTTTAATTTAAATTAATAAAGACACAGTAGAAAACCTGATGCTGTACACCATAATCTCTTCCCCCATCGTGCTGGTTTTGCAGCCAAAATGCAATTCTTTCAGTTAGCAGTGTGGTTAGACGATTAAGAACGATCTGAGTCAGCAATTCCAAGTGTAGATGGAAGACAAGTGTCTCAACAGCTGTTGCACAAGATCCAACAACACTTCCTCCTCCATACCTGTACCATGGAAACTTACCTGAACACACCCTTCTTTGCAGAAAAGTAAGAAAAGTAACACTGGAAGTGTTACTTCCCTAGTCCTAACTATTTTAACAAATGCTTTCCCCTTACCAGAAACTGTTTTTTACCTCTTCTGATTTCCTTAGCTAAGAGATGGACACAAAGTATGGGGTTAAATTATTTCTGCTCCATTATAGTCACTCACAATCTTGCAGATAAACATGCTAAGAAACAAAGTCAGCATCATTAGTCTGGCTCCCTCTACAATCAAATCAGAATAGTAATACATTTCCAAAGCCTGTATTTTAACTAGACCAGCCTAAAATACGGTATCATTTACTCTGAAAAATCAGGACTGAAATTCCACATCGTGTGCTATTAAGTAGGACTGACTAAATAAAAAGGATACAGAAAAGATATGCTCTCAAAGATCCATGCCAGACTAGCTTCAAGTTACTCAGCCCTTCCTCAATATTCTGTTTTAAGAACTGTTTGCAGTGTTTCGCAACATTCAAATATGAAAGCCGTAAACACATGAAACATCACAGTCGTGTCCAGAAGGGACAAATAAATGTTACTTCTTTCTGGAACTTAGCAGTCATACTCCTCTAAGTTGCAGAGAACTGGTCACTCCCTCAATAAATGCTGTTGTGGAAATAGTTTCTTTTTTAAAATAAAATTTATTTAAACTACACATGCATCTCTGAGACTTGCTTTTTGTGCACAGCAGTGTTCAACTGAAGAGCTAAACAATAAATTACATCCCCAAAAAGATATTCTAAAAGTGATGTAGATAAAATTTCATGATAAAATATTTGTATAGTTTCTGAAAAAAAAACCACCATTCATTTAAGTAAAAGCAAAATATCCAGCTTCTCCCTTATCACTCTTTTCATTCAAGTTACGATGTTTACGGTCAAAACTCTAAATACACCTCAGTATCCTAACTTTTTTAAAAAATAAAGGTTTGTATGAATAACAAGTTAAAGAGATAAGCAAAAATCTTTCTGGTCTCCTTTAGCTATCCAAACACACAAACTGGAACCTTAACAAATCAGCAGGCCTTTGATGTTTTTAAAATAGCACACTGCCTGTGGCAGAAAGAGGCACATGGAACAAGTTTGTTAGACCGTAAGAGTCACATTTACTCTACAGGCCCCAACACTCAGCTCTGCAACTGGCTCACCACTGAAATGTATGCAACCTGAGCCCCTGTTAAACAGTGTCACTAAAAATTCACAAGTAGTGAAAAGTACAAATTAAATGCTGGTAGTAATGCTGCCTGCATTAGAACAAAGCTGTGGCACCAGATGAGACAGTCTGAAGTTTTCTTTGTAGTTTGGTATTTGCAAATATACAAAGGTTATCTCTTCCCCAGACCCCTTTCAGCAGATGAACAGAACTGATGAAATGTATATGTAACAAGGTATTGCACATACACTTTATAATAAATGCATGTCTGCCAGCTTACGTCTTCTTACGACCAGGACAGCTCTGACCTTCTGAGCAGAGATTTATAATGTGTCCATCCCCTCCCATAATGAGACAACCATCTTCCTAATATAAAGGCTATTTTTAATAACTTCTTTTATGTGGCCATTTAATGGTGACTTTTATTACTTATAGCAGAAAAAATATCCTCTGTGCTACAGACAAGAAATCAAGTAAATAACTAACACATTCCTAAGTATCTGTAGCCACAGATGTTTCTGGATAATTAGCCATTTATCTGGTTACTCCCTCTAAATCACTTTTATTATTCAGTTACAAAATACAAAGTCAAAACTCTTTCATTTCTAATTTGTTACCATTTAAATATCAAACTAAACACTACAGGCACGTTTTGACATATCCACAATGCAACAATGCAAGTATAAAACAAAGCAAGGCCTTATTCCAGTGTTAAAAAACGAGATTGTTTCATATACCCTATTTGGTCAGATGGATTTTTATACGTATGTTTAACAAAAACAGGGGGGTTTACTGTTTAGTTATGTCTCTGCAGGTATGTTTAAAAAATTATCTTGGGAAACACAAAGCTGATCAGAGAACTTGACAATGCATGGTCACCTCCTCATGACTGCAGGAAAGTAACCCAGTTTGCTGGCTGACGTTGCAGGCAAGCTGGAGTCAGACCCAAGCTGGCCTCATGCAGACTCCTCATTATCTCAGGGTCATGCACAATATTTTGGGTTTTTTGTGCACAAAACCCCACCCTAATATTTGCTAAAATGCCCCCGACATAACTGCGGTCTTCTGTCATCAAGGGACTGCCAGCTTCAGCCATTTGTATGCAGATAATGCAGTCCTCATGTGCAGCACAGCAGCTCCCTTTCCTAAACATTATGTGCAACATGTGTAGGGAGATGGTTGAAGTAAAACCTTCCATGCAATACCTGTTTCCTCTTACAGGTCACATGAAACGTATGCAGGAAGTGTTACACTTAACAGGACTCCTTTCTCAAAACAAGGCTTTAAACAAATATGAAAGACTGCTGAATGAGGAAGCCAGCTTAGAAGAACAAAACAGAAAATGACTCAACAAAGTTCTGAAAATAAAAAAAAAAAAGCACAATTTTTTAAACAAATAAATTCAACTGGGAGCTAAACTTATTAAAGCTGTAAGCCCAAGGATGAAGAATACAATCAGGATGGACAATAAGTTAATGAAAGAATATGAGGCAACACAGACATAGTTTTGATGAACTCCAGATGGAATGGGAAAGATGCATTTTCACTAAAAAAGATCTGACTTCAAGTCAAGTTAGTCAGTTCACTGCAGCCAATACTAAATACAACCCAAGACAGTTTTCAGTTGTCATCCATCTTAGCCAGCTTGGTCTTTATTTCACCCCTATAACCTGCGGTTCATTTAGCACTAATCAAGCAGAACATCCCTCCCCCACTTCTCCAGGAAAAAGGCATTTAAAAAAATCCCAGAAGAGCCTCAGGGAGGAGTACCTTGAGGCTCGGAGCAAGATAAAACAACCGAATGAGGCTCATCCAGCCACAAGTCCTAAATGACCCATTTACTATAGATGCAAACAAAAGGTTTGTCCCAGCTTGGGTAGAAGGACGGTTATACTGCACTCAGAATAATAACAAAGCTACACAGTATAGTTTTCATTCCCTGCTACAGGCAAAACTAGTGGAAAGAGTTCCTACAGTCCAACTCAAACAAATACTGTTAAGTGAAATTACCACAGCACAACACAATCAAGGACCAGTAGCTTACTGCTCTACACATAAAGCATTTTTTCCTTACAAATATGGTGTTCCATAAAATATTTGCTATATAAACAAATTTATTATGCAAATTTTCTCCCTACAGCATTCTCTCAACTGTCATCTTTAACAATCCACAGACAGAACCATGTCCTGTCATATCAATTTAAGCTGTCAAGCTTCAAATCAGAAAAAGTAACTCATTAATAGAAGCTTCTATAGGACCTATCACAATTAGAGGTACTAAGTAATACTGCAGACAGTAACTAGCTTGCTTAGTGTTAATCACACACAATAAAACTTCCTATTTTAAAGTAATATAGTTCAGCTGAGCAGGGCCTAAGACAACATGCAAGTCCCAAAAATGAAACTCGGAAAAGAAAACCAGCAAAATTTTTGGGGGAAAACCAAACCAAACCAAAGGCAAGTTGATGGAAAGGGGGCACTAGTTTCTTCTTGCTTTTCTGCCAGAGCTGCCTGGCAGAAAAGGACCTGGGGGTGGTGGTCGGCAGCCGGCTGAATATGAGCCAGCAGTGTGCCTGGGTAGCCAAGGAGGCCAACAGCATCCTGGCTCTCATGAGGAATAGTGTGGCCAGCAGGGCTAGGGAAGTGATTGTCCCCCTGTACTCAGCACTGGTGAGACCACACCTTGAGTAGTGTGTTCATTCTGGGCCCTTCAGTCTAAGAAAGACATTGAGCTGCTGGAGAAGGTCAACCAAACTGGTGAAGGACCTAGAGAACAAGGCCTGTAAGGAGAGATTAAGAGAATTGGGAATGTTTAGTTTGGAGAAAAGGAGGCTGACAAGAGACCTTAGTGCTCTCTACACCTACCAGAAAGGAGGTTAAAGGGAGATGGGTGCTGGCCTCTTCTCTCAAGTGAAGAATGACAGGACTAGAGGAAATGGCCTGGAGTTGCACCAGGGGAGGTTTAGTCTAGAGATGAGGAAGAATATCTTTACTGGGAGTAGTTAGGCACTGGAAAGAGCTGCCCAGGGAGATGGGGGACTCAACATCCCTGGAAATATTTGAAAACCACGTAGAGGCACTTCAGGACATGCTCTAGTAGGTGATACAGATATTGATATATATATTTTATTGGAGGGGGGATGCTGATAGTTGGATACAGTGATGTTAGGTCTTTTCCAACTGTGACAAGTCTGTGCTATTTTGCAAGGTTCACAAACTGAGGAAACAGACTGCAGAAACATGGTCCCAGCAGAAGAGTAACAGGGGTGAATACAGTGAAAAGGAAAAAAAGATCTCCTGACTGCTAGAATAAGCTAAACCAAATTATCACAAGACTCTCTCTTCATATGTACCATCAGCCTTCCTTGCATCATGGCTATTGGGAATATCAATAGTAACCACAGCCTTAGTAGACCAGGACCATGTGAGTGCAAGCAAGAGAGCATCCCCAACACTATTTTTCTGGCAGTATCTGCATCATACAGCACAGAGCTATTCTGTTCTGAGGGCTTCAGCACACATGAATTTACACAAACACTACTGGATTCAAATTAGTTATTTCTAAGAACTTGATCTGTTAACAGTGTTTCACCTAGGACTGGAATAAAGCCAAGTTATTAAAGAAAGTGAAGAATGTATCTGTGCTAGAGTTTACCCCAACTAAATTCATAAAATGGGTCTTCAGAAGTAAGGCAGAAACCGTCCTAATGTAAACAAAGCACAAATCAATCCTCTCCATCATCTGCTCTCTCGTATAGCACTGTTTTATAGTACACTTTTATGAGATTACTAATCTTCTGAACCAATACATTTCTAAACAATTAAAGTTCCCTGAGACGGTCATCAGCTGCTATCCAAATTTAACTGTGACTTCCATAACCTATTATCTACTTCCCAGTTGTCTGCAGGGAAGGCAGGCACACAATCGGGCATCACTCGGCAAGCGCAGCACATGTGTTGAAACGCGGGTGTTCTCGGTTATTTATGTTCTAGGGCAGGAACAATGCAATCTGGGGCAACACAACCTGCAGACGTGCAAAAGCCACAACCAGGGCAGATCGCACGCAAAACTCATATGAGCACCAGGTCTGGGTAGGCAAGTAGGCACTCAGCTTTTTGGGAAACATGAGGGGTAAAAAAAACAACGAGGAAAGTGGGCTACTTATAATCCAGGGAAGTTCTTTCTACTTCGTTCACGCTTCCTCGCTACAATAGAGCTCCTACTCTAAAGAAATGCTGCGACACTTTTTTTTAAATGACCAGGAGATAACAAGGAATTTTAAAAAAAAATTAAAAAAAAAAAAAAAAAAAAAAAAAAAAAAAAAAAAAAGAACGAAGCTGCACTAGTTCTGCCTCCCCCGCAACGAGCGGCCGAGAAACTGCTACCGCTCGGCGGCTTTTTGATCCCCCTGCGAACAATGGCAGCGCTGCCCCTCCGCCGGCAAGGAGCGGCTGCTCTCCCCACCGCATCCAGGGGGGCTCCGTGCTTTGCGGCCTCCTCCGCCCCGGGGCGGCAGAGCGATCAGGAGCGGCTCCTGGCGGGCCCTTCCGAAAGGAGGGAAGAAGGAAGGAAGGGAGAGAGAGAGAAAGAGGGAGGAAGGGAGGGAAAGAGGGAGGGAAGGCGCTCGGCCCGGCGCACGGCGGCCTCTCTCCCGCCCTACCCGCCAGCAGCNCGCCCCCCGGCCCCTCCGCGCCGCTGTCGCTGCCTGCGTGACCGCGTTAGGCCGAGGGGTCGCGGCGCTTGCGAGGTTGTTCCGCCCCCTCCCCGTGCCGGGGGTGCTGCCGGGCGGCTGTAGCGGGGTTGGGGTCTTGGGTCTGGTGGGCTGGGGCTCAGGCGAGCTGTGGTGGGTCCCTGGTGGTGTTTCTCGCTCAGCCTCACTGCCTCGGCTCTGAGGAAAGGGCAGGAAAGCGCCTGGATCGCTTCAGAACCGAGGGGTTTGGGGAACGAAAGGAAGCAGAGCCCCGCATCCTCAAACCGGGGGTGCCCGGGATGGCGTCAGGAGCAACAGGGGAAAGGAGAGGAACAAGTACTTGTCCTGGTGGCTTTATCCAGACCCTGAAGGTCTCTTGGTGTTCCAGAGCTGGGTTTTAACATCACGAAGTGGAGAAAATTAGTGTCAAGTCAAGAAGGTGTTTTATTCCACCACCACCAACCCCTCTACCCACGTTCAGAACTGTTCGGGTTGCAAAGACAGCTCTAGATTACTTTTTAATGTATGTGCCTATTACCCAGATTCACATTTAAGATTCAGGTGATTTCAAAACCAATGAGCATCTCCCGGAGCATAATGTGCATAATGTTCTACATTATAGATTGTGTTCTGCATTGTACATTACGCTGCACATCCCAAAATAAAGCTGCTTTTTTTTACCCTATCATGATCTGACAAGAAGGTTGTGTTTCTCAGACTAAATTGAAATAATATTAAAACATCACTGCAAAGAATAAAATTGCTCAGTGTTATTTTTAGCTTGACTATGCATTTCTTTTTCCACGACTGGAAGTACTTCCTAGTTCCTGGATCAGCATCCACGTCCCACATTGTCCTGACTCCACATCAGCACCTGGGTACAGACCATCCCCATCGACCTTGCTCCCCCCATGCTGTAGTCTCCATTGGAAAGAAAGATGAACAGACTGGAAAAGAGCTGAAAAACCCAAGAACCATGACAAAGTTCTCTGAACATGACAAGAGAGAAGCTGTGGAGCACACCTGCTGTCAGTCCAGATGTAGCTCAGGCATAGAGATGCTTCAGCATTATTCCTGCAGTTCTTCTCCAGCTTGAGGCACATTAAAATTTGTCAGCTGCAGATCTTGTGTCATTTCTGTTGTTAATAATTCCGGAAGCTGTAAACCCTGTAACTGAGTCTGTTTTCAACCCTGTTGGAGTCTTCTGGTTAGAGGAACTATCAGATCCCTTACCCTTTAGAAAAGTTAAAGTATGACCTGAAAAAAGCACATGAAAGTTAAAAACAAACAAACAAACAGCCTTAACTGAACTTTTCAGATTGATTACAATTATGATTGAAAATACTGTGTTTGATCACAGGTTAAACGTACGAGTTCACATCTATGAATGCACAAGTCACAGGAGACTTAAATAATTCATTGACTTTGCAAGGAAGATTCACTTCTGGATTTGCCAGTGCCTACGGGTACTGTTAAAGGTATTGAGATATGGGTTCACAGATTTGTTTAATGATGAACTGGTTTTAGTGACTAGTCTTCTACAGGGCAAAATGTAACACTGTGATACTTCTGGCCACACTGAACAAAGTTCCTGCAGTAAAGAAAACTTAACCCTTGCTATCCGAGTGATCTGACAGAAATTCACAAGAGAATTTGCAGGGTGTGAAGAAAATGATGCATAGATAGTAATGATATTTAAAAGGGCAAGGGGATTAAATATGAATGAAAAAGTCATTATAGTCACCTCAGAAACCACCTCAGGGACTGCCACTGGCATTTGAAGCACACCACCAGGGGTCTTTGAAGAGGAAAAGACATGGCCTCTTCCTTCCTCTTTAAGATAATGAAAGGTGATTGGTGAAGCTCTTGGACCCTGCCCTGAGCTCTGTTTCTTGCTCAGGCAACTTTTCCATTTTGGAGCCTTTCCAAATAGTTTCATCTGCTAGATTCACTGCCCACAAGCATTTACAGAATAGTCTGTGACCATTCTAATTCTTAAATGGGCGTCATTAAGCAAATTCTGTAAATGGTGTAGAGGACTAAATATCACGCAAGCTCTTCTATCTATTTTCTGCTCGGCTTTCCTTCTCTAATTCAATGAGTAGACTTACTAAGTATGTCTTAATCATTCTTGTGGTCAGCAGTAGCTTCTTTGTGAAATATTATTTCTCCGTAGAGCAATTTCAGAGTTGATCCTCTTCAACTCGTAAAAACGTTACTGCTTCACATTTTGTACGCACCAAAATTATTTAGACCATAAAATTCAGAAGGCTGAGGTGGAGCAGGGCCTGAAATAGAAATCTGGTCATGGGAGAAAGAGTTATCATTAGTACAACTTGGTCTGGGAGAAGAGTCCTGGTAAGGTTTATTGAGGACAGCAAAAGCCACTGGTATTGAAGTAACCACACACCTTCCAAAGCCATTGCCACCATGAGAACAAGTGGCAGCAGATTAACTGGTGTCTTCCATCAGTTCCTCTTTTCACACCGTGGGTTATTCTTTCATGTGACTCCAACAGCTGGAGGTCCCTGGACACCAAAAACAGGAGGAAGAAGGGGCACTACATAAGGAAGTGGTTTATGTGTTTAGACATCTTTCTCTTGGATCCACAAGAGCCTATTTATTTGTACATTGTTGCTGTGGTCTTGCGTGTGGTAACGGTGCCAGATCAAGTATTATCCTCATTTTGAACATAAAAGCAGCAGCTGGTGCTCTGAGAACCTTGACGCATGTCATGCTAGCCTACAAGACCTCTTCATGCTTTTCTCTCCAAGGCCTTTCAGAGCCCTTTCTACTAGGCTATTTTTGCTGCAAGATAAAGGGGAGGAGAGTACTTTTCCCACCCATTTGTATTATATATGATTACTTCAAGTTAACTTTAAATGTATTACTTTAGGTAAGAGTGGCAGAACTGGTTTGAATATAATAATGGTTTTTAAAAGTAATCTATTTTTTATTACGTCAACAGTCTAAAAAATATGTTTTTATATTAAAAAATAAATTTATGTTAGAAATTTCTCCGAGGAATTGAGACTGAGAATGGTACAGGAATTTTGAAATGGACCTTTTGTTTTACGCAGTAATGTTATAGACAACAAAGTGAAAAGATAAGATGTAAGAAAATGTGTATGCTGTGTCGATCAGAATAGTACTCAAAATCAGAAGAGGCCTCAGCTTAGTTGAGATCTGCAATGTATGTTTTGCTATATAAAGTACAAATGTTTCTGCTTAAGTCCAACTGCAACTGTGTTTTGTTTCTTTAGTTGTAGTCCTGAAGATTTTGATCTTTCCAGAACTGCCTGGAGCTATTGTTCACCTTCTATTATTGCTTTTCTCCCAGTAAAATAATTCAAATGGTGAAAATCCGTAAACCTTAAACTGTCAGAAATTGTCTTTTCCACCGGATTGCCTCAGGTTAAAAAAACATTCAAACAACAACAGACAAAAAAAAGTTGCGTTCCAAATGCAGTGGCAAACAGGAACTAATCCTTGGCTGTGTACTTGCTTTCAAAGGCCTCAATTTCAAGTTTTATTGATTTACTGTATATGCAAGCTGTCAAGGAAAGGGACAGTCACATTCCCGTTTTCAAACAAAGGCAGTGAACAGCCTGTGCTGGGAAAGGGGGGGGATATCCTACATCCCATCTTTTGGTTTTGGCTCACAGTTAGGCTGGATTAAGTGTAACAGGAAACTCCATCTGAAGGGCATCTACAAGACCTGCTACTGACACTGCTATTGTAGGAAGATAACTGGTATTATTCACCCCTTGCCCAGAGTTATCTTTCTGTAAGTATTCAGTTGTTCTGGGCTTACCCATGTGAGCATAGTGTTACATCTTTTTTTCCCCTGTAGCTGCACAACAGTGTGCTCATCCTCTTAGTTAAGCTGTGCACTCTCTGGTTCAGAGCTAGGTGGAAAATTAGGGGTAATGAGGTGATCTGCAAATGGCATGGATATTCAAACTCTCAAGGCAAGGAGGTAAGGATACTGCAAGAGGTGATAATCAATTCACTTGCCTCATTTGAATCCACTTCCATATGAGCTGCTAATCAATCAGAAGGCTCAGTTACCTTCAGAAAAAGTATAAAATTTAATTTTCAGCTTTAAATTACATACTATTTTTTAGATAGCTTAACTATCCAGTTGTTTAAAACCTCTCTCCAAAGTTTCATTTTTACCTTTAAGATTGTCACTAATCAGTTTACTTCTGATATCAGGAGCCACCCTGAATTTGAAAGACTTTTCATTGCTCGCTCATGTATTGCACCTGGCTTAGCACTTTGAGGCCAGGCTGGCACAGTGGTGTTCTCCAGGCTTCCTCCTCTTCAAGCTCAGCTATTTAGACATACAGTTTCAGGCAAGAGAAGCCTCCTCCATAACATTCAGGTTTGGGTTTTTTTGAAACTTGTACACTTCCAGATTTCAGGCGTGACAATATTTATTGTTACTGTGTTATAAATAAGCAGAATGAGTCTGGAGCTGGAAAGCAATGTATTTTACTCAAACAGCATGCCAACCTGTCTCGCACTAGTCCTCATCCTTGTTTGTGCAGCCCTTCTGAGTGTTGTCCATAAGTAGTTAGGGATGCTCAGAGGGGACATGCCCATGCCAATGGCCTCCAGAAGCTCATCAGTCCTGCTCCCACTGTTGAAAAACTACTCCGAAACTTAGAATGCTGTGACTGTTTTGTTCATGATGTACTCTGTGTGTATACCAGTTAAAACTGTAGTCAGAAAGGCACATGATTATTACCACAGCTAACACTGAGCAAGGACCTCTTGGAATAACTTGGCCTCAAAGAAGGCAATTAATTAAGATGTTTTGAGGGTGTTTCGTGAAAATCACTATCTTGGCAAAGAAGACTCAAGGGCTATATGGATAATTGGACCTGAGGAATGCAGGAGACGATAAGGAGGAACTAAAATCAAGATTGACTGCTGAACCGGTCTTGGGCAGCTGGAGGTATAGAATTTGAGAAACTGTGTCCTTTGGGTGAACTTTGTTCATTATAATGTCACTGTAATATTAAGAAAACACTGCCAGGTCAACAAGACCCCTGCCCAGGTCAAGACCCTTCCCCTGAGCATGCATGATGGTAGAAATAGTGATGTAACCATAACTATATGTAAATTTTTAACCAATCTTTGTAAGGAGGATGGATTTGGAAGCTTGTTAACTTCACAGCTTTGTATATAAATACATGGTGGAAACAATTATTTGATGTGCTTGATTTGCTGGGAGGCACTTAGCACCCAGCTTTCTACAAACCAGCAATACATAATAGTCTCTCCTTCCTAAACGTAGTCTTTGGTCTGCCTTTTGGGAGCTAACTTAAACCAGTAACCCTGGGATGGTGTTTCCTGTGGCATGGCAAATCCCAACCCCTACCCCACTGCTGGGGTTGCAGCAGCAGGGCTGGGTGTCCCATCCAGCTCTTTAACAATTCAGGGTGAAGGGGACACCTCAGAGGAGGAGCAGTCAACTACTGCCCATACCATAAATCACAACGGGTGTGTGCACTGGTTAGAGTTGTTACAGGACAAAGGTTTGGATTTAAAGACAGAGAAGGGAAACAAATGTGAACTGGTGAAAGCTGTGTGCTCTGGCCAGCTGACACCACCAGGTTTACTGGCAGAATATTTGTAATGCAGCAAAGTTGTGGTTTTCAAGGCCGTGCTCAGGGAGACCTTCAGCATTGTTTTCATGTGTCGAAATAAAGCATGCTTTGCTGTTAACAGCTTAGTGGCAGAAAAGTGTCCCTTATTCTCCTTATTTCTTTAGGAATTTTAAGAGTACTCTAGGAAGAAATATTTTTCATATCTAATAATTAATTTCTGGTGTTTAAGGTCTCGTTCTCAATTCGTTAGCTCAATTTCATTTTGTGCTGAAGAAAATGCACAATGCACTTGTAATTATTTTACATTTCCCATCACTTTAAATCTGAGTTAATTATATAGTTTACAAGTGTCTTAATATAGTCATTAAATCCCTTTCTGTAAGTTAGATAAGTATACCATGACATTTATATTAATAAAAAGGAGACATTTGGTCTCAGATTTCCAAAAGCATCTATTGAATTTATGAGAGTCTGACATTTAGAGTGCCAGACACAGCAGTATTAGCAAAAGTCAATAAATGCTGATGGAATTTAGCACCTTTACATATTTTGGTTTCTTACAATGAGTGAACATTTTAAAGAGCATAAAGTGACTGGTTTAAAATACAAGTAAGTAAATACAGAGTCCTGCTTTGTTTTTGCAGTTCATCTGGGATGGCCGAAGATGGGCAAACTAGGAGAACAAATTGGAACTTATATTAAATTAATATAGATGGGAGAAATATCCTCCTAATACTTACTTTATTGCAACAGAAAACAAAAGGAATGGTATCTATAACTATTTTTTTTTTTAATGTGTGTGTGGTTTTTTGTTTGGTTTTAACTAGAAATATGTATTTTTACTATGACTGAGCATATATATGAGGAGAAATGGAGAACTTAACAGACAAAAATTAAAAAATCGTATCTGTATTTCAGGTAGAAGTTACATTTCTGCCAGACATTTTGCATTAAAGTAAAAATCAGATATGAAAGGGGAAAAAAAAGAAAGACAAGCAAGAGAGATCAGAAACTGTGGGGTATGTCAGCCAGATATAAAATGGCTCTAATGGCTGTTTCTATGGCAACTAAAAATGAATGGCTCTGAAGATAAATATTTTTTTTTTTCAGCAGGGGTATTAACATTTCTTTTTAGTGAGGCACACTCCAGATTACATTCTCTGCCCCAAAGTCTCTGCATGTAAAGATTCAGAATCACCATCATATAATTTTTAAAGATTTATCCCTGGTAGAATCTCAGCTGCTCTGCTCTGAGCAGTAAACCAGAGCCCTGATCTATTTCTTTTCTGAACTAAATTCCACCAGTGCCCACCCATCTTTTACGCATGACAAAGCAGACTCAGCAGTTCTTAACTCATTGAAATCATATTCCCTTTCTTTAAAATCAGTTTATTACACATCATTGTTAGGAGATTCATGACCAGTCAGAGTCCTCCAGGCACTGGAAGTGGACACTGCCTTGGGAGAAAAGGGAAGTAAAAAAAAAATCAAAAAAACCCCAACCTATACAAAAGAGTAATTACGTCTTGGAGCCACAAGAGCACTATGTGTGATCTATAAAAGGCTGAGGACTAAGTGTTTTGTGGAGAGATAGAAGCTGTTCTCCAGAGGTGAGCAGCTGTAAAGACCATAACTGCAAGTCCCTTTGCACTGCTTGGAACTCTCTTAATTAGCAATAAAACCCATGTAGACCATGGCAAACTGGGTCAGAACAGTGGTTTGGCTCAAAATTGCCATGGTCAAAAGCATAAAGCTGACATAAGGCTGTGTGAGCCTTTGTTCTGAGCACATGGGAGTGGGGGGGGGCATGCACACAAGGGTCAGGAAAGGGCAGGGCGACCTCTTCCAGTGGCAATTCTAGTTGATGCCAGTTCCAAGCAACTGTGAAACTATGGCCTGGCTTAGCACCCTAGCCTGCCTTTTAGTTTGTTAAAGTTTTGGTTTGGCTGGTTGGGGTTTTTTGCTTTTGTGGGTTTTTTTTTGGTTTGGGTTTTTTGTGTTGTTTTTTGTTTTTCCCAGAAGTTCTGGTTCCATACCCAGTGAAAAATAGCCTGACTTATTTATTTATTTTTATCTCTCTGTGTGTGTGCTATAAATATGTTGAACAAAGGACTTTCAGAGTCGAGTGCCTTCAAGCAGTAAAGGATCTTCACACCAGCTTGATGTGCTGGTGTGAAAAGCCCAGTGTCCAACTCAACCAGCTGATACAGAATTAAATCCTTAGGAAGCCCCATCTGGGACACAACTGCCTCACACCAGTCTTTATATGAGATGACCTCTCAGTGAACTACAATACCCTGTGTTTCTTTAAGGTCTATTTTCCATTGCTCAATAAAAATTCCAACAGTGGAATCATTCACAAAACAAGCAAAAAAGGAGAAGGGTATCAACTGTCATTAACTGGAAAGAGAGAATTAACCAGCTGTAAATCTCTGCTGCCTTTGCAGTGCAACCATCAGCTACAAAAGGATCTGAGGAATCAGCAGGAAGGGCAGGCTGGTTTCAGGAAGTAGGCAGCAAAAAATACTCTCAGTCTAAGACACAAAGCAGTGCAGTCTTGCACTGAATTTGATTTTCAGTGATGCAGGAAGGTGTGTTTTAGATGGCTCCTGGCTTTACTTGGAAGCTGATGCAAAGGTTTTAAGGAAGATAGGAAATGTTATTTGGCTACAGGTTCAGTAAATTAGTGGATGTTGTCTGGAGTATGAACAGAAATCATAGGCTACTTATGCTCACTTAACTCAGAGTCAAGATTTGTTTCTTTGCATTTAGAAAACTAAAGCCCAATACAGAAGTAGTTCTAGCACCTTTTTCTTCATTTGCATTGACCTCAAGGGTCCCTGGAACATAATTACTCCTGGTTTAACAAGCAGGTTATAAAGTGAGATGGTTGTATGTCATTGATTATTCTACAGGGTTGTCTGGGCTACAACTGCACTGTGAATACATGAGCTGCAGAACTGTTGGCTGTCCCAGTCCCAAGAGGGTACCAGCTGTGGTATCAATGTGCCAGAAGGCTCCCTGGAGGTTGCTCTATGTCTGTCTCCACAATGAATCAGAGGAACCATCTCTAACTAGTGTCTGCCCCTACAGCATCTTGTAGATGCCATCAAAAAGGCAAGGTTTTCAGCCCCAGTTCTGTCCTTGAAATCTCATTGTCTGTGTCCTGTGATACTTTACATATGGCCATCACACTGGAGCATTGGGGGAGGGTATGTACGGAAATGTACAACTTTGCATCCCTGGTATAACAGATGGGCACAATTTTCAACTCTGTGGCATCTTTCTGGGAAGGGAGGGGATTAAGGTTAGTGGAAAATGTCTTTAATTGAGCAGAAAACAAAAAAATCCCTTGTGCAGCAGAACGATTCATCTCTTGGGGTATCTTCTTCAGCAGCTGCACTCTCACAAATTTAAAAAGAAGCTGTGAAAACTCCAGACCTGGCAGATATATTAAAACCCATCAGCAGAAACATTTCCTTCTAATTTTTTTGAAATTTAAAGACTGGCTTTTTTAGCCATCCTGAACTCCAAGGCAAGTTAAGTACCTTCAGAAACTCTTCATTATAATTTGTATGTCTGTTTGGTTTCCTAATACTGCTTTCTAATTATATTGCTGTAACTCTGGATGTCCCTTCTATTTATATTCGTATCTGATACTATTTTGAGTGCTTCTAAATTCGTAGCTTGATTTGATTACAGCCACAGTGAAAAATAATTCTAAAATAAGCTCAGGGGAGGGAAATCTTTATAATCTATCTGGTCTATCTAGTACAGTAGATGGCACTATAACTTAAGACAAGTGGTCAAGTCAGCTGAACTGGGATCTTAAAAATCCCTAAATAACGGGATGCTTTGTGCAGTTTTAAACAACATTCCAACAAAGGAAGAAAGGATCAGGCCTTTGGCCTGCATCTGTGCTGTGTCCAAAATCCAACTTTAGATTTTTCAGGTCAAATTATTTCCTTAGGAAAACTATGAATCATGCATGTGCATAGTAGTTTTCCCATCTACTTACATTTCTCCACTCAGAGTTGGTTTTGTTTCTTTTAATGTTTCACCTGAAAACAGATACATCTTGTTTTCTTTATTAAATTCAATGAAAATCTTTGGGTTGCAATCAGCACCATGCATCACAATGATCTAACCTTACTATCTTGTTAATACTAACTTGAGCAATTGTTCCTTGCTTTAAACTGGGAGGATCACATCCTGGAATGATAGTGGAAACACATACTTGGTATTTGCATGTTTATTTGATCTCTCTGAGCTCGAATCTGTATCTGACCCTATGCTCCATAATATTGGAGCACTCAAAAATTATTTATTGCTTGTGCTCTCACAAATACCAGGAGGTAGTATGGCAATTTTATTCACATTTCCAAATAGAAAATGAAAGAACAGATAGACCACATAGCTTCACCTCATTTACATAGGGCCTGTGTTAAATGAGACCTGCATTACATATGAAATATGTCGGAATCTCAGATATACATAGAACACAATTTTATTCTCTATGTCCCATTTAAAGAAAATAGTTCATGTTTTCTTCACTGGTATATAGGTTGTTCTGGTGTTTTGCAGAATGAAGATTTGGTCTACAGCATGTCTTGGTGTTAAGCCCTATATACTTTGCAAAAGGCCTTAAATACTGGAAGTCTGAAAAAAAAAAGATACTTTAGACAAACCTAAGGCATTTGTACCTGTTATTAAACTTCTTTCCTTCTACTAAGCTTTTTTCCAGTGTATTGAAAAAATCACAGAGCTGTAAATAAATTAATTTTATGGCTTGAAAATGTATTTAAAAGAAAAGCAGAATGCCTCTGGGAAGCAGAGAAAGAAGCAGTTCCACAAGAAAGAAGAAGAGATGCAAACCTTGCCATGATGTATCGTTGTATTGTCCACTGTGTGCTGAGATACAGCTGTGGTGCATTCCATCAGGGTCATCACTGTCTTCAAGATAATTTTGGATATGTATGGACCTTTGTGTCTTCAGTAATACACAGCTAAAATAAAACCAGATTTTGAGGTGTAAGGACTTTTTTTTTTAATGTTCAGGGAAAAGTACAGAAAGGACTCTAGTATTTTTCATTAAATTTCGTTGTGTCTATATGACTGTGTTCATCAGACCAATCATGCTGCTGGTATTATTTCCTATGGTACAATGTCATGTTTCCATAGTATCAAAAAAAAAAATTAAAGACAACAAGAGATCAGTCTGAAAGGAAAATATTGCTGACTGGGAGATATTAATAGTTTGGTATAGATGTTGCAAAGCCTTTCTGATAGCTAAATCTTCTGTGACTGAAGTTTGCAAAAGGGTACACTATATTGCCAGAACAAAATCAAAGAGCACACTTCAAACAAGGAAAATCTTTGGAATTGTTATTCACAATATACATTCTTCCTAAAATGGATTTTTATTTTCTTGCCGTGACAGATAAACAACCATGTAGGAAACCTGAAAGGAACAATTATTCAAGACATAGCAACAATAAATAACTGGGCCTGGGTAAGACAAATAATTAAAACACTAAAAAATGAAATAAATAAGTGCAAACTGGAGACATTTTTATTTTTATTATTATTATTATTATTATTATTAAGAGTAGTTACCAAGGACTATTTTAAAATTTAAAACAACAGTGTAAATTTTGAAGGAAATTATATGCACCACAGCATACAATAGAGAGAACTCATCTTTTCATTCACAGGTGTCTTCTTTTTATGGAACCTGTCTTAAAAAATGAACCTAATGAGAGTTTTCCTATACTTAGTGTTAAAGGCCTTTATATAATTATTGGAAATAATGTTCTGAGATTCCCTGAGGTAACCTGCAGAGAAGCCTCACTCATGCTGTTGATCTTAACTAGAAGTCTTAATTCAAACAGTGTGTCATTGAGCTGCTATGAATTGTGTATACATTTCACTGAAGGATTCCACATGTAATGTGTAACTTGCTTACTGAATGTTAAAATTACATCATTAAGGTACAAATATGAAATAAACCAATCAGAATCCTGAGATCTGAGGTACTGCTTTAAGGGATATGTCCCTGAAAAGCTTATGGTTTACTATAAACCATTTACACATTTAAGTGAAAGGATAATCTTGAAAAGAGATTATTATTATAATGGTTATATTAATTTTATGGGCAGCATTATTCTTTCCATCTGATCATAACAAATCTACAAATTCAGACAGTCTCACCAGGAATTTACTCTACCTACTGTTTGATTCTACTTTGCCAGAATTATTTAACACCCTTTATTTCTTTCACAGGTGCTATGAGGTTAGGAAAATATTTAAGAAATTGTTCACAGCCAAGTCTACCAGTAAGCAATATAACTGCCTTGCTTTTGACCCTTGAACAATTTGGGATGACTCAGACTAGCAACTTATGGGAAGGTTAATTTTAAACCATTTATATCATTTTTTTAAGCAAGTTATTTGCATGTATCTCTTCTAACCCCACACAACTGGCATTGCAGTTTGTTTCCTAAAAAAAAGACTCATGTAGATAATGCCTATCCCTGATATTCACTTCAATTTTTTCCCAGTTCTTCAGCTTTCTCCTCTTCTGTGGCTGGAAAAAATTAGTCCTTTGTACTCCTTTTTCAGGAATGTAACACCTATGCAAAAAAGGTATTAAGTTGAGGTCTTGTGATTTAAAATGTTGGGTAAAAAATTGGATTTGTAAAAAAATGAACTGCTAGACACTCTGACTCAGTTTTAATCTGACAAGAGGTGAAATTTTCTACCTGTATGAGGAGGGAAACATAGTGCATAGAACAAAATGCAGCTGCTTGTACTTTCTATTATGGAGAGCAAATACATCTCCTCATACAGTCAAAGGTGTTTCTGTATCTACAGTGACTTGTTTTTAAAGTGAAGCAAAATCCAAATGTTTTATATTGTGCTTAGAGCAGAAACTGTACGTTTATAATAATTCTTTGATTGTACATATTACCCAATACGTGACCATATTGACCATGACTGACATGGGAGATACTGGCATAGTTTGCTCATTTTTCTTCAATTTTTAAGGGAAAATTAACATTTAAGTCCTTGGTAGATTACTGTTTTCTTGTAAGCATATTAATATTGCACCTGTTATGATGACTTCAACAACCATAAGCCAAGTAAAGGAGCTTAACAGAAAAGGTTAAGAAATTAACTGGAACAGAAGGAAGCCTTTAGTGTGACATTTGCATTTGGAGAAGGCAGTAATGGGCAATCACATAGTTTATTGCATTTGTGATTCTTAGTACTATGCCTAAGTGATCAGAGTTCTCAACTGATTTTTTTCCCAACTACAAAAGCATCTCCCAAATCCTCAGTGGATTCTTTAGCCTTCATTGAAAACTTCATCACCTGTGTGTTCTGAAAGGAGGAAAAATGTAGAAATATTTATCTTAGAAACAAATTATTGGACACACAATGACCTACAGATAATTAGCTGTGTATTAACAGGATACTTGGTTGCAAAAAGGAGGTGATTATGTACAAAAAGGATTATGACTTACGCAGTTCTCTGCACTGGAGCCAAATCTAGTGAATAAACTTTTCTTCTTTTGTCTTATGTTGTATCATTTTGAAGCCTACAATGATGGATGTGAGGAAGAACATCAGGGAGAAATATTCTGAAGAAACAGCAGGCATTTCTGTTTGCTTTCAGGCATTTTACTTAAAGCTCTTCAAACTTCCAAGGAGTAGGTGTGAGCTTTTAATTACTTGTTGCATCTCAGAATAGGCTGAGCACAAGGTAAGCAGAAAGGAAATCTAAAGAAAAACTAGAAACTAATATAATTGTTCTGGTGACTTGCAACAGCCTTTGTAGCCCACACAAACCTCAGGAAGCAAAAGGTCTTCTTGCTGAGATAACAGACACAAAACCGGTTGATTAACAGGGGAATAAAAGGGCTCCTTTTGCAGGAGGTAGGCGATACCTCTCCCAGTTCCAGCAGAGTGCTTGAATTTCTTAAATAAGCTTTTGTTATGTTCATGCTCACAAGGGGAATGCTTAATGTAGATAATCTCTGTAATCACTGTGCAATCTGAAAGTTTATTTATTCTGGAAAGGTCACTGCTAGAGCTCTTCAGAGAGAGGATGAAAAGGGTGTGAGCTCAGCGAAGTTGTAAACAGAGAGGAGGGGAAAATCCTGTCCTTGTAGGGCCGTGGAAACTAACAAAAGAAGGAAGATGAACCCAAGTACTGTGGGGAATACAGCAAGAATGCTACAAGAGGCACAAAATGTTTTCTGTAAGGGAATCAGTGGGAGTTGTATGCTGTCAGTGCCTGAAGCTGGCAACAGAGACTCTCAGGACAGCAAAGAGCACAATTTAACTGAGGAAACATATCACTGCATATTATTTCTTCTCTCTTGCATTCATCATTCTTTTGTTTGTTCTGATTTACCTCTGGTTTAGATCCTCTGCTTTTCCCCTTCTGTGTGTGTCCATCTCTGCTGTAAAAGCACCCTTGGTCATATACAGCGTGAACCTGCAGTTACAAGAACTGGGAACACTGCAGTATTTTCTCTGTGCATGTCAGGGGCAGAAAAAGATAACCTTGGTGTGTATATTTAAACACACTGTAAACATATTTACACTCTTGCACTGTTAGTTTGAATAGCCAAAATTATCACAAATGCTATACAAGATGTATTGATTTCATTGGCTTACAGAACCGGGATTTACAATGTAGCAGTGTGCAGATTATCTAATATTTGATAACAAAAGTCCCCAAAACCACAGAAAAAAATGTTCTCTCTCTATATATATATCCAGCCATACATACATTCATCCACTGCAAAGTCCTAGAATTCCACAGTTACATGATAACTGAAACTGTAAAGGGTGTCAGGAAGTCTGCAGCCCAGCCTCTTCTTTCCAGAAGCGTCTACCATGAGATAAAACCAGGTTACTCAGGGCTTTTTTCCATCTGGGTTCTGAAAACATCCAAAGATGGAGACTGCACAGCATCTCTGGAAAACCTGTTCCATTGTTTGACTCTCCTCAATGTGAAAAATGTGTATGTGTATGCTGGTGTGTGCCAGTGAGACAATGTTGTTCTTCAGGAAGATGTACAGGTCAGAAGCATACAAGGGCTTCATGTTGATACTTCAGAATATTCACACCAGGATTTATGAACTATGTTTTTTTTTTAACTGTGCCATATGTCTGTAAGTATATATACTTGTGGAAGGCTGATGAGAATACAGAGGGCTTCTGATTAAACAGAGAGCATCAAAAATGCCCATCTGGCTAACATCCAGACGAGATTAATGTCTAAAAATGGCTAAAATTTGTACATTCAGGTGAGTATTTTATGATAGGTAATACAAGAAACACCTGTGGCTCCAGGAAGTTCTGATTACAAAGCTGTCATAGCAGTATACACTAAGCTATATACTTAATGGAAATTTCAAGGAGAGTAGAACACTGAACAGTTCTCACCCTCTGGATCTGGGAAGTGACGTGAATTGCAGTCCTTCAAAACCCCAGGGACAGAACCTAATGATTCATGAGATGAGTTTAAAAATAGGGGGGAAGGTTAAAAATAGTAAATGTTCTTTTCGTTGGTATGCTGGTTTTAAATTCATATAGTTCACATTTTCTGGCTACACAGGCCTGAAATCTATTGGAAAATACAATTACTTAAAAAGCAAAAAATTAGCAACTGAGACCTTTGTCTAATTCAATGAAAGCTCAGAAAGTCAACTGTACCCTGGGCTGCATCAAAAGAAGCCTGGCCAGCAGGCTGAGGGAGATGATTCTGCCCCTCTGCTCTGCCCTGGTGAGACCCTACCTGGAGTGAGTATCATGTCCACTTCTGGAGCTCCCAACACAATAAGGATGTAAAGCTGTTGGTGTGAGTCCAGAGGGCCAGGAAGATGATCAGAGGCCTGGACCACTTCTGTGAAGACAGGCTGAGAAAGATGGGCTTGTTCAGCCTGAAGAAGAGAAGGCTGAACGAGAGAAGACCTTACAGCATCCTTCCAAGCACTTGAAGGGGGCCTGCAGAAAAGCTGGGGAGGGACATTTTACAAGGGTATGTGGTGATAGGACAAGGGGGAATGGTTTGAAGCTGAAAGAGGGTAGATTTAGGTTAGATGGTAGGGAGAAATTCTTTCCTGAGAGGGTGGTGACACGCTCCATCAGGTTGCCTGGAGAAGCTTTGTATGCCCCCTCTCTGGAAGGGTTCAAGGCCCGGTTGGATGAGGCTTTGGGCAACCTGGTCTCGCGGGAGGTCCCATGGCAAGGAGTCTGGAACTAGATGATCTGTCAGGACCCTTCCAACTCAAACCATTCTATCATTCTATATTCCTATGATTCAATGAAACTATGAGCTTGGCTTTCACTGACAAACAGGGCCTTGACACTGCAAAAGAGTCAATAACAATAAGAAAGTGTTATACCCAGGGATTTCAGACCAACCAAATCAATACCTTCTACAGCAGGATAATTAAACCCACAAAAGATGAGTTTACACATCAATTTACTAACAGAAATACCAGCTCAAGAAAGAAGAAAGCTGATGCTTCCTTCTGAAATGCTGAACTCCTGATCCTGCTCTGTAGATCGTTCCTCTTTCCTAAGTGATGCAGAGAGGCCAGCATGAGAAGATGGATGGGTCTGACAACAACTGCCTTCTGCCTGCTGCCCTGCTCACCCTTGGAGCTTGCTTGACATCAGTGCTGTGTGCTACAACTGTGTTTCTGACATACCATCTTCTGCTCTGTCCCTGCAATGCCCTTTGCACTGTGACTTGGTGGGGTTACTGGGGAAGACATTCCTACATTCCTACAGCTGTTTTTTGGTTTGTTTGTTTGTGGGGTTTTTTTGGTGGTTTTTTTTTTTCTTTTTTCTTTTTTTCTTTTTTTCTTTTTTTCTTTTTTTCTTTTTTTCTTTTTTTCTTTTTTTCTTTTTTTCTTTTTTTTTTTTTCCCCCAGGGCATAAAGGTTTTAGGGTGCTGGTGAAAGTCTTGTGACAAACCAAGTCCTAACATCCTTTCTCAGATATTTAAATTTTACTGAGTCAAAACTCCCACTGACTTCACTAAGTTATTTGAGATTTTGCCCTATCACATTAGCACGTTGCAATCAACTATAAAAGCAGCAACAGAACTGAATCCCAGAGAGTAACATCAGGGTAACATACATTATTTCCATTCAAGTAAAAAAGATCTTCCGGGATTTTCTTTTCTGGCCAAATCTAAAGCTAAACACATTAGTCATCTATGCACAAGTCTGTTTGCTTTCCAAGCCAAAACACACTAGAAAAACAGGCAATAATTAGACTGTGATATATAAAACTAGGCTGCTCTGCTCTGCTAATTTGTCAAAACCACAAAATATGTTTTCCATTGGCTTTCAAGTATGGAGTGAAATGTTTAGTGCATCTGTCCATCCATCCATCCATCCATCCATCCATATATCCATCCATCCATATATCCATCTTATTTTTCTGCATTCTGCAGTTTTCAGCAATATTTCCTAGAGTCATTTGTTTAGAGAAAAAAAACTTACGTCAAAATTCAGGTTGTATTTTGCTCTTACTGGTAAGACTATCTCTGTGAAAAGGGAATAAAATGGATCCAAGAGCTTCACCCTTCAAAGTGCAGTTCTGCCAGTGCCAGTCTAAGAGGCTCAAGAGGTGCAGTCCTTCCTGAACTCCTTCTGAAGGGCAGCTAAGAACAAAAGGAAGTCACTGGAAAAATCCCACCAATTTCCAAGTGCATTACTCCCTAAAAAGCAACATTCACCTTTCATTTCCACACTCCTTAACTTGCACTCACCAAACCTCCATGCAATAACAAACACCTCTAGCTCTTTACTTTCTGACCATGTTTTCAGAACTGAATTAAGTAATTTGGTGGCAGGCGATTTGTGGAAGATGCCTAGAGAGGTCTTAGGAGTACGTATACTCCATTTCAGCCTTGGAAACTGTGGCAACTTTGGCAACTTCATTTTTGTAAACTCTAAAAATGTATAGATGTAGAAATTATCATCACTGAGTCTCAATACACCCAACCACTCTAATTTTTAACA
The DNA here is from genome assembly GCA_038090715.1 of Florisuga fusca. Lineage (NCBI taxonomy): Eukaryota > Metazoa > Chordata > Aves > Apodiformes > Trochilidae > Florisuga > Florisuga fusca. Next base: position 4,101,285 of record JAAWXA010000019.1, on the reverse strand, counting down.
AATAATTTTACTATAAATACAGTGTTTTTTTCATTTACACATCTGTATTCATTGCACTTGTAATGACTGTGTGTGAGAAATCAAAAAGTCCCATTTACTTTTAAATATATTAATCCTAAATACAGAGCCCAGACAACTGTATTTCAAGTTTTATTTTTAATTTATTCAACCTTTGGACAATACTAAATTTTGTTTACATTTTAAAATTACATTAATCATGCTGTTATAATAGCACCTGGATAGACAAGCAGCTGTATTTAAACTAACTTTGATATGACTCAAACACATACATGGTAATGTTCAAAGAAAACAATTATGTCCATAGGTTATATCTGTTCAGTTGCACACCTTGTCCAATACTGAACTTGCTCAGGTAGTTAAGCTTTCACTGCTGATATAAGTCTCTATGTCTGTTATCTGATCCAGTAAACTGTGGACATTACAGTGTTCAGGGATTAATGTGTAAGAATCCTCTGTGAAATTAAGATTGGGTCAGGCTTCTAAATCATAAAATCATAGAATCATAGAATCATAGAATCATAGAATCATAGAATCACAGAATTAGCCGGGTTGGAAGGGACCTCAGAGATCATCAAGTCCAACCCTTGACCCACCGCTGCGGTTACCAGCCCATGGCACTGAGTGCCACATCCAGTCTCTTTTTAAATATCTCCAGGGACAGAGAATCCACCACCTCACCGGGCAGCCCATTCCAATGCCTGATCACCCTCTCCATAAAGAAATTCTTTCTAATATCCAACCTAAATCTCCCCTGGCACAACTTAAGACCGTGTCCTCTTGTCTTGCTGAGAGGTGCCTGGGAAAAGAGACCAACCCCCACCTGGCTACAGCCTCCTTTCAGGTAGTTGTAGAGAGTGATGAGGTCTCCCCTGAGCCTCCTCTTCTCCAGGCTGGTATGGCTTTTCTTATTCCCCCTGATAGTTTCTCCCATGGTTTCTCTCTTGTGCCTTTTAACCTGGGCATAGGGAGTAGAANGAGTTATTCTTTCAGTCATACCTTGGAGTTCATAAGCGTCAGGCCATCTGCTGTACTCTCGGGGTATGGATTTACCCTGAAGCAGTACTCTCTGCTAACTTCATTTGTAAGTCCTATGCAACAGGTTCTCTGCACTCACCCCACAGGGGGAGTTCTGATTGCCAGGACTTTGTATCAGCCTACTTCATATTCTATTAATTAGGACAAATGGTGCTACGTGTGTAATTGGGAGGACAGTGTGGATGACTGGCGTACATTCTGTAATGCAGCATAAGGTTTGGTCTGTTCTTCCTTTGTCTCCTGCATGAGTGTTACATAAGGACTTCCAGGAAACCTACAATTAAAGGAGACAAAACACTCTGAAGGATTTACAGGATTTTGTCAGTCTTAATGTTAGACCTAAGGCAAATAAAAGCAGACGTTGTTTTCCAGGGCACATTCGTTTTAATGTGTCAGAGATCATAGAATCATAGAATCATAGAATTAGCCAGGTTGGAAGGGACCTCGGAGATCATCAAGTCCAACCCTTGACCCACCGGTGCAGTTGCTAGACCATGGCACTGAGTGCCACATCCAGTCTCTTTTTAAATATCTCCAGGGACAGAGAATCCACTACTTCCCTGGGCAGCCCATTCCAATGCCTGATCACCCTCTCCGTAAAGAAATTTTTTCTAATATCTAACCTAAATCTCCCCTGGCACAACTTAAGACCATGTCCTCTTGTCTTGCTGAGAGGTGCCTGGGAAAAGAGACCAACCCCCACCTGGCTACAGCCTCCTTTCAGGTAGTTGTAGAGAGTGATGAGGTCTCCCCTGAGCCTCCTCTTCTCCAGGCTGAACAGCCCCAGCTCCCTCAGCCTCTCCTCACAGGATCTGTGCTCGAGTCCCTTCACCAGCCTGGTTGCCCTCCTCTGGACCTGCTCCAGCACCTCAATCTCCTTCCTGAACTGAGGGGCCCAGAACTGGACACAGTACTCGAGGTGTGGCCTCACCAGCGCTGAGTACAGGGGCAGAATCACCTCCTTGGACCTGCTGGCCACACTGTTTCTGATGGCCAGTGCTAAACTATTGGTCAAATGATTTATCAGTTTCATGAAATTATTCCAATCAGTCCTTATCTTCTTCTTGTGTTCACTCCAAAGTTCATGTTTTATGGCAGAAAGGTGGAACTGCAACAGCAATATGTATGGATCATGGGATGAAACACAAACCTCTGTTTACTTCTTTGTCTTCCCAAATCCACAGAAATGCCAATTCAGTGTTGTGGATTAGTGTTTACAACAGACAATAAAGAGACAAGAATTATCACTAACATGCAAATTGAGTGATTGCTGCTGGCAGTCCTTTTAAACCAAGTGAATCCTGGGAATGCTAAAAGTGTCTTTAAACACATTTGTTGAACATTCATAGAGAATACAGATATGAAGTCATTGAAAAAATATATTAGCATACACCACCCATGTAACCACTATTATTAATAGTTCTAATTTTTAAATAAACATTTAAAAATAAAACCAAAGTTGGTAGTTGTGGAATGTTGCTAAATGCCATGAGCTTCAAAGAGTGTTCAACAAGTTAAGCAATTCCATATTTCTTCACAGAAACAGAACTGAAAGATGGGACCTAGCAGCAAAGCCAAAATATGTCCAAAATTGTACCTAATTTCTGTGGCAGGAACATATCCTTTCAATGATAATTGAGATGGTTTCAAATGTGTCAATGTATTTTGGCCTGGATTTTTGAGATCTGAAATACTGTATATTCATGATCACACCTTGACAAAGGCTGAAAGACCAGAACATGTGAAGGACTTTGGTACCTGTAATGGACCATGACCACCAGTACCCAAAATTGCTACCCTTCAGACCAGTGCTCAGATATATCCTCAGCTGGGAGGTGCCCAGATTCCTTGTCCTGAAGGTTTAGGCTCTGTACATGTGCAGATGCACTTAAATTTTGATGGGGCTCAACAAATAGTTCTGTGTCTCATGCATGTACTGCGTGTACCTCACCAGAATTCAGAAACAAGAAGTTTTCTGCCTCTGACCTTCAGTGGGCTGCTCCAGGAGATCTCCAAGTCTCTCTTTCCCATGCACCAGCAGTTAGAGTCTTGGAGGCTACTGATTCCACTTAAATCATGGTGTGGTTGGTGTGACACAGTCACTTCTTCACAGAACTGGCCCAGAGCTGCACTTCTCTCCTTTGCTTGGGAGCATTAACAACTCCTATTTCACATTTCCAGTCTCTTGCAGAGGACTGGCTTAACCACTAATCTGTGAGTTACTCCACCTTCCACTTGAATCTGTGCCCATGTGAATAAAATAATTAACAAATTCTGAGACCTGAAGGGAATACCCTGATGGAGGCTGGCTTCGTGACTGCAGCCCTCCTGCTGGTGGGCAGGATGCTACTGGTCTTTGGGGTGTAAATGAGCAATACAGGAGCCTTAATAAGGCCAGTATGGCAAGAGAACCTGCCTAGAGGCAGTTTCTGTGATACTGGAGAGAGACCAGTTCCCACCAGATGGTGTTTCTCCAGACAGTGGCTGAGACTTGCCACTGTCAGCAGCAAGACAGCTGGAGGGAGCTGGGAAGGAGGACACTGGGAAGGGGGCCACCAGCAGCAACTGGAAGTAACTATAAGGAGACAGGAGGCATATCTGAGGGATGAATGTGCTCTACTTTGTTCTCCATCCCCCTGATCTTTGCAGCCTCCCCAGCACAAACAGCAGTGTGGCCAGAGGTGCTGTCTAGGAAGAAGGGAAGGACATTAGAGACTTGCACTTCAAGAAAGGGAGAATCACTGAAAGCCACTTAATTTAGCATTAAATAAAACAAAAATATCTATTCTGGCAGCAGATGCTGGAGCTGGGGTGACTGTCCAGAAACGTGGGCAGTCCTCACCCTTTCACTGTCATTTTTGCTGTGTTGCCTGCAAAGTGCAGTTGGAGTGTGGAGCACGCTATGGGAGCAGATTCACACCCTGCAAGCCTGCTCCTTAACTGGGGACATGTCTGCATATCTTGCTGCCTTGGTGATTTATCATTTGCCAGACTGAATACCCTCATCAACAACCTCATGTTCTCAGTGAGATGTTATGTGCTGGGGAAGTGGGATGCTTCAGTAGAGTCCTCCTTCCCCCTTCTTCATAACAGGCAGTCTCTTTCTTGCCCCCATGCAAAGCAAACATTCAGCAATCAGGGAAAAAAAAAATCTAACTGCTGGGACAAGTTGTAAACTTCCCCAGTAAAAAGCACAGACAATTAAATCCAGCGACTGGTCCTTTATTATAGGCTTTTCACTCCAGGTTCACACAGGGGAGGTCTGGATTCATGCAGTGCATGAAGCTGAGCAAAGGGAGCAAGGAGAATGAGGGATTAAATCAAAGGGAGGGTGGGGTGATGGAAACCGTGGGAGAGAAGAATGAGTGGGAAGAAATCAGGGAGGAAGGGAGGGGAGATAGGAAGGGTACAGGCAGATGAAGAATGGGAACAAGTAAGTGGGTGATCATAGAGATGATGTGAATCATCCTGTGCTGATCCCTTGTTCCACTCTGTTGACTGCTGGAGCTATCATTTGACATTTCTTGGTTCCAGTGAGCAGAAGGTGAGCTGTTAAAAGTTAAAGATTTGAAACCAGTAGCTTTTGGAAGAAATGCAGCTCCTCACCAATGTAGTATGAGAGCTGCACTGGAAACTTCATTAAAAAGCTTGAGTCCTTGCCACCTGGCAAGTTTCCTACTTTTTAAAGGGTGATTACAGTTCAATACTGTATTTAAATGGTGGGAAGTGATTAATTTTTAATGTGGCAACCCTAAAAGAATTCTTTTTACCAGCCTGCATTTTCCTCTTCTCATAGTTGATTTGAGATGTGTAAATATTGTTACATGTTTCAAAGTCAGTTGCAGAGCTTTTTCTGAATTAAACTCACCATCTACCAGACATCTAAGCATTTTTGGAAGTAACAGGAAGACAAGCTTTAAGGGTTTGTCTTTTCTTGTGGGCTACAGGACTTGGCTAGTTCAGTCACACAGAGGATATCTGTCTTGATCCACTTTTCTGGATCTGGGCATAGATCTCTTGTACTTCATCTTCCACCACAAATATCTCCCTTGAGGTTCATTCGTCTGTCCCCAAGTGTTGCCAAGAAGAACTAATTGAAGTAGCATCTAAAAGTATTGTTGGACTCTGTGATTTTAATTTCCAAAGTGACTACATTAATTTTTTTCAGCTGGGCCTCGGTGCCCTTATTGACAGCCATCTTGTTTGGGAGGGTGACTGTTCCTCTCATCTTTCAACAGAGCCATCTGTGGCCAAATACTTTCTTGATGGTATTTTTTAAAGTTTTGAGGCACCCACTTATTTCTTCTGGAGGGTTTAGATGGAAGCTCTGGAGGCAAGTGGGTATCCAGAGACATCTGGTCCCTGTAGAGGATGTCCCTCTGGGCCACCTGTCCTACCTGAAGGCCCTCCAGCTGCAATCCCTAGGGTGGGTGAAAAAATTTTATAGAAGGTGGCTTTCTTTTCTTCTGCTGTCACGTGTAGCAGCAGCTTTAGGACAGCTTTTACTCTCTGAGTGTAAAATATCCCATGTATTATCAATTAGAGGGGGGTTTCTTGGCCACAGTTCTGCTGATGAATCACCAGTTTCATATCAGACATCACAGGGGAAAAACCTTGTCAGCTAGATCACCATGACAATATCCAAAACTTCTGTATGTTAGCAGGAGCTATGTACATTATACACTATAGGAAGGTCATCTAGCAACCAAGATCTGAAAACAGAACAGCAGAGTGTAAATGAAGGCAAGGAGCACATGTTCTCTATTTTTGAGCACATCCAGAATGTGCATGGCAAGGCTCCTGTACAAATAAAAACAAGATAAGCCCACCCAGGTACTACTGGTAAGACATGGCAGAAACAGCCTTCAGAGTCTTTGGGTGTTAGATTTATCTCTGTGACTTTGGAATGACAAGATCTGTAATCCAAAAAGACATGTGACCATAGAAGCACAGCTGATGGCATATTTCCAATTAAAAGCAGAAGAATCATCATGTTAGACGGTGTAAATTATTTATGTCTTCTTCATCAAGTTTATTTATCTGAGGTTTCATTTTATCTATATCTCATTAAAAAGAGTAAATAACCTATAGTCATGACTGGAAAATGTTGCCTGGGCAGGTCTTCCTGTAACTCCAGCATCAGCATGTGGAACTGCTGTAATTCAGACCTGGAACTATTGACTAAACAAAAACAAGCTCTCTCTTTGTTTATTATTTTCAAACCTGATTGAAAATCCCATTTTTATTTTTTTTTTCTTGTTGAAATGCTGTTCAGCATTCCACTGAGACTGGAAATCTTAATTTATCAATTGTACTTTATTTCCAGCGTGACACAGAGAATGTTTCATCTATGCCTGCAGTCAGAACTTTTCAGACTGGAGATGTATCACCAAAAATTGTATATGTTCCTCATTGTTTGGAGTTGAGTGCTTTATGGCAACAAGATAGAAGAGAAAGATTTATCAAGAGATTACCAGATACTGTCCAGACGTTGGAGGAGGTCTTTAGCTCTGAACTTGACAGAGTCCTTATTCCTTACCAAGCCAATAAAGTTCTGGCACATTAATAAATGCTGCATGTGTATTTGAAGGTTCAAGAGGGAGAAAATGAATAATAAAATATTCTAATTGAATGGCAATAGAGTTATTTCTGAAAGCCAGAGCATGGTTTCTTTCCAGATGTCCAAATTAAAGCTTGTCTCATTATATATACATATATATATGTATATATACATATTTGAGCACTCCAATTATCTATTAAAAATGTAAGTCTTTTATGATGTATGGAGACAGTAAGTTTTAGAAAGCTGATTTCCCTGTTTCCCTCCTTGCTGTTGCTGCTGGAATAAACTACAAACTCTAACTTCTGAGATAACATCTAAGTAGTAATTGGCTGGTGACTGGTAAAAACAGTTCATGTGAAAGTTTGACCAAGCTGCTGTCTCCCACTCAGCACACAGGCCTTTCAAGAGAAGGAAATTATTTTTCTACTCCCTATGCCCAGGTTAAAAGGCACAAGAGAGAAACCATGGGAGAAACTATCAGGGGGAATAAGAAAAGCCATACCAGCCTGGAGAAAAATGACAAAGTAAAAGGAAACCTCCAGAGAAAGGAATTATATTGATTTTGTACAAAGGGTCTTCCTAGAGCTTCATTACAATTTGCCCACTGTGAAAGGCTTCCCTTTTCAGAGGAATTAAGGGGTGCAAAGGAAATGAAGAGTCTTTGGAAGCTGCTGAGTATTGGGATATTGCTTAACATTAGCTGCCATATATTGGCATGTTATGATATACATCAGCATAAAGAAGAGAAGTTACAAGATATCTACTCTCATGAAAAAAAAAAATGAGGTAAAGGGAAAAAAAGAGAACCATTTTTTATTTTCTTTGTTGTTTTCAGGGTTCTTTTTTCATCTTTACATTTGTTGATGTGGGGCTTTTTTAACATTCATGGTTTCTCTAACATGTCTTCCAGAATGTTTTGGAAGAAAAAGAGCACAAAAAGTTGCCAACTGTTGCCAAATTTAAGGCAACTAAAATGAGGGATTGAAGATAAGCAAATCTAAGAGGTAATAAGATAAAATATAATAGTTCATGGTTAATGGCAGCAGTATTACAAAAATCAGTGATGTGTTTTCAAGTAATTATGGGACTACCTGCATGATCTAGATCTTAAAGGACTGTGTACATCAGCTTCACAGACAGCAGTGGAAAGAAAAAGGAGGAGTTTAAAATGAGCATATGAGTAAGTTAGGTTGGTACTGAAATGGTTAAGATCTGAGAGAACTGTGGGGTTAACCTGAGTATTTGAAGATTTGGGGTGAAGATGATGAATTATATTTGTATTGAACAAGAGATACACCACTGGCTTTGAAAGCCAGAAATCAGCTCTGTAAATAGGTGTTTCTAACTGATGTGTTGAAGGGAATTTTTCTGATTATGTAAAGGGGGACTGTTGATTTAAATTAACCCATAAAGTTCATCTTCTGTTATAGAGAAGAGATTAAAGTAATGGCTAAGACACACAAAGCAAAAACTGGTGAACAAATCACCTGAAGCTCACCAGTGGAGAGAAAGTTTGCTTAGTTTTGTTTTAACTGTGAGCTTGTTTTCTGGTTTTATCATCCATGTGCAAGTGAAAGGAAAAATATGTTCTATTATTATCAGATTGATTGCTATAGCTGAGCTTAAAAAAGCAGGAAAATATTAACAAATTGAGGTAACATGGAGAAATAGATCCCACTTTTTTTTTGCCTCCGTGTCCAGACGTGTTAAGCTGCTTCATTGCCTCCATTATTAATAGGTGTCATGACTGACAGATCACTAATACATAAACAAACAATGCCTATATACATAACAAAGTACATACAGGTAGATGTGACTTCATGTCTGTAAAATGTTAAGCACTATAAAAAAGAAAAGGTGAATCAGCTAAGCATAGAAAAGCTTATTCCAGTAAAAAGTACTTTGGAAGACTGTGTAGCATCATGTGAAGTATTGCAGCCCTGAGGTCAGAAAAAAAAGTCACTTTGTGCAGGACTATACTGGGGATCTTTATGGGAAGAATGCTTATGGGAAGAAACTAATTTAAAGCATTTATGCTTTAAATGCTTGTGGAAAGAAACGGATGTAAAGTAAACATATGGACAAACCCAGTGGTTTGTCATTTGAGGAGACTGATAATAAAAATTTGCTGTAGGGATAAAATATGCAAGTATTCCAATTTAATGAAAAAGTGGTATTGGTTGGGTTTTTTAATTTTGTTTGTTTGTTTGTTTAAGAAAAGAGAGCCAAACATGTAATGTTAGAAATTTATAATGATGTTAAAATATGCCACTGATGTCATAGAGATGCAAATCCACCTGCTCATTCTGGGTGTGGTAACCCAAAATATCTTGTTTCAACCTTGCTATTAGTCAAGATAGACTATGAAAAGAGAATACTCCCTGGATGTTTTTATCTTCCAGATACTGCTACCTTAAATTGCAAACCAAACCATGAAAAGCAGCTGTGGATACTTGCACCTACAGTCATAAGATGATTGCTTATTTTTTATCTTTGTTGTATGTAGCCTTATGGATTGTTTAGAAATGGACAAGTTGTGCACGTAAATCTTTTATGCATTGGCATAAAGTGACAAAAATATGTGTATTTGTAGTGTAATCTCCATGAAAGGTCATGATTACAACTACATGACATGCACAGAAATGAGCATCAAACTCCATCATGTGAAAGCAGTTGTTTGGTAAGTTTAAACTAGTGCCCTTAGGAACCTGCTAAACTGCTGAGATACAGGCTAAAGCACCCTACTTTTACTGGATTTGTCAGCTAGGTAGCTTTCCAGAAACTACAGTCTATCAGAATAATGGGGAGATTACTCATACTGCAGCCACGATGGGAATCCCTCCTAATGGGTGGCTTCCCACAGCTACAGGCATTTTCAGATGGGGCCTTCCCTTTTACAGTTGTCATTTTAATTGTTGTAACGATTTTGTTGACTGAGCAAATTGGTTTGGCTATAAAAAGGGCATGCTTAGCAAAATGAGTAATGGCAGTACACCCGAGTGCTGAATTACAGGCCATCCACAGGCCAGTTACCACCATCACCAGGTAAGGAACAGCAGATGACTCCTAGAAGAGACTTTGACAGTCCTGATCAGAGCTTCTTGCTAAACGGGTGCTTGCAATATCCTTTCCATTCTTGTGAGTGACACAGCCTGCACCTTGCAGACTATCAGAAGGGGAAGTTTTGATTGCCTGTAATAACACTGTGTATGCAGCATTAGAAATAACACCTGCTGTGGGATGGGTGACAGTGAAGTTCACGGGCTGGCCCTCCCTGCAGCAGTTTCTTCTGGAGTCACAGAGCACTTCTCTGAGCTCCCTCGCTTTTCAGAGTAGTAAGTTGGTGATGCAACAGGACAGATTTGTAGAAATTTACTTTCAGCTGAAGAGATTCTGTGGCCAAATTCCTGTGTACCAGAATGGAAAGGGCATGCTGGTGGGAAGCAGCATCACAAAGCATATAGTCAGAGAAGTGGAAACAAAACTGCAGTGTCTCAAGACCTCAGAACAGTCCAGAGACTGCCAGTGAAAGGACAGGATTGGTTCGGAGTGATGTGCATCCCAGGAAGGCAGGACAACAGCCCTACTGTAGTGAATTCACTTTCTGTGAATACAGAGGATCAACACAGTAACAGCCCGTACCAGAAGTCAATAGTGCTGCACTAATGGCTTACAGACAACATGAAATGTTTTAGAACATAGAAAATTACCTCTGCAAAGCAGGGTGATTTTGAAGAGACTGCTAGCGAAGGGTAAGGGAGCCTGACGTGTTTGTCTTCCTAGGAAACTTGTTCAAAAAACTATCTAGAGAGTCCTCATCAATATAAAGATATGTAATACCTGCTATCAGCTTGTGGCAGCCACACAAGCCATCACAGAGAGAGATGATCATTTATTGGCAGAGGATGACAGTTGTGTGACTTTTCACTCAATTAATTTATTACATAGTATTATTCACACTATATTTTGCAAGAGCCTCCTGTTCCCAAATTAGCCTCGGGGGTCTGAGCATCATCTATCAGGGAATCTAACAGTCTGTTTCCCAGTAAAATTGAAGGGTGACAGCCTTCTGGGACAGGGCCTGATCCTGCACTACAATGCAAACAGTCTCAACAATACTTTTTGGGAACTGTAACAACATTTTAAGTGTATAAATTCTCCTAAGTATTATATTTATACATTTTACATCCCGTGTTTGCGTTTTTCTTTCTCTATCTCAAGTTACCATTTGTGGAGCCACATTAATGTAAGTGGAGCTACAGCATTTATTACAGTGCAGAGAACCTGTAAATAAGACCAAATGGCAATTTAGGTAAAATAGCATCATTTTCCACACTCCACAGAGGGCTATAGTAAACCCAACCTCTTTTTCTGCATTTCTCTGCAGGATGTGATCTCAGATTCACAATATACTTGTTGAGTTTTTTAATTTGGTGTCTAATTTTCCCAAATCATTGAGCAGAAATTTTTGGAGTGTCCATAAAAGTTAATTTTTAAGCAAACAGCATACCAAGTTGGATTTCAGCCTCTGCATACCTGTACAAGTCAAAAGAACCAAGGGTGCAACAGGAGAGCTGCAATCTCTTTTCTGTGCCCTGGAGCAACTTTACACTAGCAGCATAAGAGAGTTATTTGATGATTCAATTTAAAGCCTTTTCTGATTGTCATGAAGTGACAGTATTCCTCTGTCTCTCATATCCTGTAGTAGGAGAGTTTATCACAGGAAATTTTAGTGAAAGGCTCTTCTGTTCTGCTTCTGTTGTTTTAAAAATAACTGTATATTAAATGCATTTATAAATGTCCTGTCAATTTACTTTGTGCACAGCTGAGTGTTCTAACTAGTGATGAAACTAAGGTTCTGATTTTGGATCTTTTCAGAGTATGAAGTGTTGAGTTTGTCCTTTCCACAGAGAAAAGGATGAGTCAAGATAGCCAGTTCTGAGTGGTTCTGTGACTTTCAAGAATTTTAGTGGTTCTGCCTTTGGTTTTAATACTCTTAATACTTTGGTTTCATGGAATGAGCTATTACTACCTACAAGTTCAGTTAAAGTCAGTGGAAGTACAAGCATGGTGACTTTCTAATTAACACTATTGACCTAAGTTCAGCAATTAAATAAATACAAAACTTCTGCAAGCGTCTCCATTTGGGTTTTACTTGCCCAGGGTCTTTGCAGAAGCTCAAATAATAGTAGACATATTCTCCCTGGCCCAATCAATACATCAGGGCAAAATGTAAAGAAAATTATAATTTATTATATATATTTATATTTATATTTATATAATTTGCACATTCTTCAAATATTTAATGTACAAAAATGACAACAAAGGGCAACACAAAACTGAGTCTAGAGTCTAGAACCTTGTATGCTGCAAAAGGGGAAATGACTCCCACTTCTTTAGTTCTTCAAAGAGAACAAGAATTTTTTCCATGTTAATCCATTCTTAATAGAACATAAACAAAGAAAAGGTCTTTAAACAAGGGTAAACAACAATATAATTTTTCAACAGATAAAACGCCCATACGGGAGAGGCAAAACTCATGAAATCACTGTTGGCCTAGCAGCTCGCTAGAATTATGTTTCAACATAAGCTGAGTGGAATTAATGATGACCAGAATCCTGTGCTCAAATCATTAAAAGAAGACACAATAGAAATTACAGATGCATATGTCCATGGATCAACCTTGGTTTTATATACAGCAATGTAAAGTCTACAGTGATTTACAATAACAAAAATTTCCGGAACATTAGAAGCCCCAACACTGAAAGTTCCCAAGCCCATTCTCCCTCCTGCAAGATAGGATACATGTCATCTTAATAATATGCTTAACTGTGATTGAAATCAAGAGAGCTTTGGCATAAGTTTAAAGTTGTTTAACATATGTTTGTGTGATTTCCTGGCTCAGATTCTCTGTTTGCAGCTGGGTAAGACTGGAAAACAGGCTGAGGTAAAGATCATTTTTGTAATTCTAGATCTAGACAAAAGTACCAAAAATACTAAGAGCAATTAGGATGACACTGGCTGGAGAGAAAGATATAAATTTTGGCCCTTTTATAAGCAATAGTGTCCTAGATATGAACTTATGCAAGGAATAATATCTTTTGTGGGTGTTTTCTCACATGCAGTGAAAAGATGTAATCCTTTGTTTAAAGAGAAGGAAGGAATTCTCACAAAATGACCTAAAAGAGTGACCACCTGTTTTACATTTAGACTCAAAAGGCCAAACTCAGAGGTCCAGTCTCATGAAACTTGAATCTAAGATAACCAAGACAAGTAAAAAATCTGAGTTTACAGTAATACAGCTTACATCATAGTACCAGGAGAAGATGCAAGTCCTGCCAACTCAGATTCTCCTTTAAGTTTAATCCATTATTTAAAATTGTTAGTGTTAAAATAAAACCAAGAATTTTCTTCACTTCACATAAGAACTCACCAACATCCCAGTCCTGTAAAACATTTATCTACCACCATGAAGCTAAGATCTGTACCATCACAGCAATCACATTAGGCTTATATTGTAATATATTTATAATTGTGATTGACACTTTGAAATAATGCAAAATGCTGGAGCACGATAGATCTATCAATATTAGGACAAGAGGGAATATTTTATATTCAGAAAAGGTGGATAAGGGAAGCTGGGAATTTTGAATTATCAAATATATATATCCATGGAAATCCGTGGCAATTTTTGTAATATATAGTGCAGTTTAGAATACTAGCCCACGACAAGAGAGTCTTAAGGGCCAAGTAATTCTCTGAATAGTCCAGCCTTTCATCAAGTACAGAATCCTTTGTGTAGTTAGCCTTGCACAGGTGTAGTCATGGTAAAGGAAAGGCTCAAAAATATTACTCTGTGTTATGAAAAGGGCAGATTCAAGCTCCATGATAATCCATTAAAACCTTGCAGAATGAGCAATTATAGATTAAAATTATATGATAAATAACAAACTGAAGAAATCCTTTTGGTATGATGTATGTCAAGCTTTGCAGTCCATGCCTTTCAGTTTCACCCTTGCTATCTGTTACAGAGATTCGAATAAATGTCTTGAAACTAGGGCATCCTTCAAGTTATCTTTATTTAGTGATCTGCTTACCACAGGATCTCTGGGGAATGTTTTTATCCTTGTGTATTTCCAGGCTTGCTGTGTTGGAGACTGCCAGAAATTATTACTAAAGCAAATGAGATGAGGCTATTCTTAACACTTGCAATCCTCATTTCCAGTTGAAAATATTGTATTATATTTACACAGTCATATATTAACAAAATAAAAACAGTCATTTGACTCCCAAGATCTGTCTCCTGCTGAAGCTGGTACAGGATATTGCTCTAGTCTGGGTCTTGCTCAGATGTCAGTTTGGTGCCTGATGACCAAGCTTAAGGATGCTGTAATGTATGTTGTTTTGAAGCATCCATTCCAAGGATGTTCCAAGAATGCAAGAGTCTCCCTTATCCTACACATCTTCTCTAAGCATGGTTTTGACTGTGCAGGAAAAATTGCTGAGGGGTTACTCCTAGGGATGCATTGTGGTACCAAAACATTTCTTATGTGATTTAGTTTAAATATTCTAAAGGAAGAAATCACTATAAACTCTTTGTAAATAAGTAACATTAGAAGAAGATTTCCAATACAAAATTTTAATGAGCCTAGACAAAATTAAAGCTTAATAGGTCTGTATTGATCCATATCAAAACTTGACTAATTTGTAGCTTTCTTATCATTCCATAAAACATGAGCTAGAGGGGAAAAAAAGTTCTCTGATGTCAGCAACAGCTTTTTTCATCTTAATCTTTGATTTTCTGATTAGGTTAAACATGACCTCCAATAAACTAACTTCAAAGGATTGTAAGATTCTTTTTTTCCAACTTGTGTCTTGCTAAGGGCTGCTCTTTAGCTGGTGACTAACAATAGGTCAAGAGGCAATGGTTATAAACTGGAGCATAGGCAGTTCTGTATAAATATTAGGAAGAATTTTTTCACTGTGAGGGTGACAGGGCACTGGCACAGGCTGCCCAGGGAGGTTGTGGAGCCTCCTTCCCTGGAGACATTCAAAACCCACCTGGATGTGTTCCTGTGTGACCTGTCCTAGGTGACAATGTTTTGTCAGAGGGGTTGGACTCGATGATCTCTCAGGGTCTCTTCCAACCCCTAACGTTATATGACTCTGTGATTCTATAAACACTCTTTCCACATCATCAGTGGGTCAGGGGAGTAAGAGGATTTCATGTCCATCCTATCTCTAAGGAATGAGCCAGTGCTAGAACTGAGGCATAGCACAAGAGACTCTCTCTTCTGAGTGCAGCTTCCAGTTCCAAAGAAACTCTCTGCTGACCTGTGGTATCACATACCTGGCTACCTCTAGCCAACAGCTCACTTTCAGTTCATTCTCACCCTCTGTGGGATGTCCGGCCCTTCTGTGTCCTCAGCGAAGTCCAGTGTTTGCATGGGCTGGATCAGGGAACTAAGCCAGATGAAAAAAAAAAAAAAAAATTAAATTTTTTTATTGTGTTTGTGTTAGCTTCCAGATGGATCCCCAATACAACTGACCACATGGCAGTTTGAGCACTCAGATTGGCAAAAGAGAGGCAGCAGGGCTGGGTGCAAGGATGTCTTTCTCAGGGGCAGCTCAGTTTTTGGTTGATTTAAGACAGCCACAAAACTATACCCATCTTGGGAGAAACAGAGCCTTCACAGTGCCATATGCTTTAATAAACAATAATCTAACCAGTACGCACCCAGTAATTAATCCAAGAAACCTTTGCCAGATGCTTTCAGTGAGGTCAAGCAAGTGGAATATTTGTTTACAGCGTCGCTAACATTAATTTTTAACCTGCTAATCAGCAAATTCATAGATACTGCATATCTAGAAAGCTCCCTTTTAATTTCTCTTCCAACAGAAAAAAGTTAGTTCAAAACATTACAGTGTGTGCTTTCCTCTGATAGGAGATTTCTGTTTACTTACTTGTCTACATAGAGGCCCACTATGCACAAATTAGTAAAGAGAAATAGGGGATTGTTTTATTACACAGTGAACATTTCCAGAAGTGTCTTAATTTCTCATTCAGGAGATGGGACCATTGTTTACTTGAAACAGATATGTTCAGTGGTCTGGAGGACTTTTGTTTCAGGAGACAGATTAGCCATCATTTCGAGTAAGAATGTTGCATTGTTCTTGACAATGGCAATTAAGAATATATTTTGCTGTGAAGGTAATTAGCAAAAATGGCAAAACGCTATTCCAAAGCTTGACGAATTTTCCAAATGTTGAAAGATGAAATGAGTGCCAGTTCTTGGGACAAATTTCAGATTACTCAAAAGAATTGCTTAATATCAACAAGAAATCAGCTACGAAGAATCTCTCTAATTTCCATGGTACTAACTGCAATGCATTTCATACACAAATTAGCAGACCTGACAAGATGCTATGTCAACATCTTAAATCCCTCAAATGTTGTCATTCTGGGGTCAGATAAGCAAGATGTTAGTGAGCAGAAAGACTACTTTCAATCCTTCTCCATATCACCCTCTTGCCCTCTGAATAGTCTCAATTGCTTTTTTTCCCAGCCACTTTTGGGACTTCCACTTTCCAGCCCTTCTCCTCAAGCTCAAGTCCTCCCACCTCCTCAAGACCTACATGGACATTCCTTAACTACTTCCCATTTACTTCCCTGAAATTCATTGGTCTCCAGGTGACTGAACTTGCCATCAAACCTTCATGGCTTTCCCCATTCATAATCACGGGCTCTTACCCACCCAAGGATCCATTATGCCACAGGTGCAAATTTAAGTTCTGTCATTCCAAGGATAATTTATTTTTTGAATTACATATAATTCTGTGTGAACTGCTGAAAGGGAGAGTATAAGCAAATTTAAGAGGAGAGACAACAAAAATATTTTACAGTTGTATTACAATACCAAATACCCAAGACTCAAGATATTTGTCTTGAACAAGATCTTGTTCCCATGCTTCAAGCCCCTGTGGAGCAGAACTGACCTGTTCCACCACAGCACATGGCAGAGTGTTGTCATATGGTAGCTCAGAATCTCTGCTGTATGCAGATTTTGCTGTTTACAAGATGGGATGAGTGAGAGGCTTGTCAGGCAGCCAGTTGTGGTTCCAGATTCTCCAGCTAATTCAGTGCTTGTCTGGACAGCTCTAAACTATACCAGCTGCTAACAGTCCCCCTCGGGATCATTTTCTAATTGCAGATTACCAGACACAGCAGGGTATCCCTTTCTTCTCAGGGGATAATCCTTGTGCTGGGAGGAAGGAGGGGAGATTTATGGACCAAGTATGCAAGCCTCAGCTGAGAATTGCCTGTGTGGTAGAGACGGCTTATAAATTGGTGACGGCTTGAGCAATTTCTGGTGCTTTTGTGCTTTTTCATGCAGGGAATCCATCTTGTGCCATACTAACATCAGCCTGTTGATTCATCAGTATGGGTATTATACACCAGAATGGCTTCAATGCTGTTTAGTCAGGTGACTGGTATCTGGGCTTACACTAATCCAGGACTGTGCATGTCCTATCACATTCATGTGGCTGTGCTGTCATTTTGTCTGGTCCATCTCACAGAAGAAAGCCTTTATCTCTTGTTTTCCTCCCACCAGAAATCTGGTTGTCAGGTCGTTGGTGTTACATCAGGGCAAAGAACATGAAGCTGTGGTCTACATGCCTAGGACATAAGGGTTGGACTAGATGATCTCTGAGGTCCCTTCCAACCCGGCTAATTCTATGATTCTATGACATATTCAAATGAGGAAATTTAATAACAGCACTGTAATAACAGTAAAAGATTTCCAGCTCCAAGATCATCTCCATGAATGGCTCTCCAAAATCACCAAAACTTCCAGAAGATCTTTTTACTGCTGGTATCTATCTCAACTGTGTGTCTGAGAAGTGTCAGTCTTGTGGTTCTGCCAAACTGTGAAGAACAGTTTTCCGTACCTGTTGCTTGTGACGGGATTTTCTTTACCTGTCACTAGAGGGCAACACAGCTACTCACATCATTGCACCACCTCTATGTACTCCCAAGCAACTCAGCTGCTGAGATCCACTGATGGGGAGAATTTAACTCCAAAATTTTTTTTATTTCTTTTTTTTTTTTTCCCCGAAAAGCCCCTTGTTCTGTTGCTAGCCTTAATAGCTCCTCGTTGAATAGTTTTGAATGGACGATCTGGAATGCCACTGAGCAGAGAACAGTTAATGCTGTTTCCAGGAACATAACTTTGTTGCTTCCTCATAGAGGTCATTGTCCACCACGGTGCTTAGAACAATAATTGCAGTCACTTTCAGACACGTAGTCTCTGATTTTGAACCACAGATGCCAGCAGGAGATTTTTCACTGACTTAAGTTCATGCAGGATTTTTTTCATACTAACTTTTATCCACAAGCTTGTATACCAGAATATTTTTTGCCCAGGCTGGATTAAATTGTCCTTCTGAAAAGTGAATCAAGAGCAACTGTTCTCTCTGTGTTTTGTGCAGGCTGGGAAAAAAATAAGAATAATAATTTTTTAAAAAATCATGATTCTGTCGCATGGAACTCAAATATTGCCAAACAGGCAGACTTGTCTTAACTCGTAAGCACCTGGCATGGAAACAATCTATCATTTTGAACATTCCCTCCCCAAGTAATGCTCTCATTTAACCATAACCATGTTTGCTACATTACAGGGTGGTGTAATTTCCAAAGCAGATAACGCTGTGTGATCACCTAACATCAAAGGTAATTTTAGTTGTTTCACTAGATTTTTCACAGCCCTTTGATTCTTACCATATTGCCAACACCCTGCTCTGTCTTGGAGTCAGAGTTCTGTGTGATTACCTTGGGACAGTTTCCAAGTATGTATATGTCAGATAACCACCTGAGTACATTTTCTTCCCTGCTTACTCAGGTGGTGTCTCCAGATGTCTCCTTTCTCCTGCTTCTCTGCAGACACATTCACAGTGTAATCCCACAGCTCCTCTTGTAGCATCTTTTTTAGAAAGAAGGTAAAAGACCTTCATATTTAAGTCGTGCAATAATTTTGTTTTGTGATAGGTCCTGTCAAGCTACAAAAATTAAATTATGGTGAAGTCAGACTATGGGAGAAAGGCCCTGGGCTATTCCCTCCCACAGAATGTCATGCGTGAAGGAACACTATTCAACAGGAACCTACTATCTCTCTTTTAACCAAGAGGCCTTGCTCACTGCACACTTCCCTTGCCATATATGATATGGGAGTCCCTCCTATGAATCAAGAATACTTGAGAGATCTGAACTAAGGTATCTTACCACCATTTGTACATTGGGACACTACAGATACTTGTATGATAGTACAGTTTGATTTTTTTTTTAATCTTAAGCTTTGGGATTTTTTTTTTTAAAGGTACCCTTTAATTTAATAGCAATTTTTTATTTAACAAGAACTTTTTATTAAATACAGTCTTCTATTGAGAATGCTGGTCTTGTTGGCTTATTGTTCATTTGGCTTATAAGTTTATTTCCTTCAAATTTATTTTCCTGACATCAACCAGTATAGCAAGAAAAAGGCAGATGAAATCCTGCTGCTGTTTAAAATGCAAAATTCTACTTTTCTGTCTCAGAAGAATTATGCAGAAATTACTAATAGTTGTAATCTAACACTCATCTATATCCACATCATATTTCAGAAGAAATTTAGATGCTATCCTAATTTTTGTTGCTGGGGGCCACCTTAACTTATTTCTCTTAGTCCTTTTAAATCTTAAAGACAATAAACATGATGAAAAAGCCTTTGTGGCAAATCCCAAAGCTTGGATATCCCCAAGGCAATGTGGTTAGTGCAAAACCAAGAAAAGCATTTAATTCCATAGATAGACTCCAGTCCTTTCAGAAACTGAATGCAAGTCTATTAAAAAGTCATTAAAAAAAAAAAAAAAAAAAAAATCTAGGCAGAGATTTTGTTAGCTTTGGGTGGACAAATGCTCTCAAGGGTCCCTCTGCACACAGCAGGTTTTTGTCTTGGGCCCCAGGTGCTGACACCAGGATCGCACTCCAGGACCACACAGGCGCTGAGGAGGAGCAGGAGTCTGGACAGTACACTGGAGTCAGCACCTGCAACACCTCCACTGGCCCTTAAAA
>JAAWXA010000019.1:4026380-4081021 GCA_038090715.1 Florisuga fusca | reverse complement strand
GTGTGCGTGTGTCCCCCTCTGCCCCTTTGGGCGGGCCGGGGGGACCTGAGTGGATGAAGCCCGTGTCAGTCAGGGGCAGGGCGAGGCCGGCGACGGGGGATGGCGGCTGCCGCCCGGCTTCGGGGCTCCAGTTGTGGAGGTGCGGTGGGACCATGCGGGCGGCCGCCGGGGTAGGCACCTGCTCCCTGTGAGGGGAGGCGGGAGGGCTTCCCTCCGGGGACTTGGCGCTGCCACGGCTCTGTCGCCGCGGCAGCGTTACAAGCCCGCCGGTCCCCGTGGCTTTTGGGTTTCATCTGCTTCTTTGCAGGACGTGGTGGGCATCCTCTGCTTGGTTTCTGTGGCGGCCGCGCTGGATTTCAAGTACCACCACAGCGAGGAACTGGAGGCGTACCTGAAGCAGGTTCATGCCGCCTACCCCTCCCTCACCCACTTGCACAGCATCGGGCGCTCGGTGGAAGGTAGGAGGAGGGGTTAATGGCGGGGAGGGGAGGGAAAGCTCTCTGTTTCTTTTAAATCGGGACCAGAGTGAGTAACACGACCGCAGTGGTGTTTGGTGGGGGTTTGCTGGCGGCGGGGGCTGCTGCTCCTCTAACCCCAAGTGCCGGGTCCCTCTCTGCTTCAATCTCTGTCAAGTTTCCTCTTGCTTCTGCGTGAATAACCAACTCTAATGACACGTAGGATGCTTCAGCGAGGGCAGATGTTCTCCCAAGACCGTTTTGTTTTTTGTTTTTTCCCCTAAGAATTGGAAACCTCCTGAGTGGCAATTTCAGAAACAGGGCTATCTTTAAGGAGCTTAAAATGTGTGGTGCCCCCTTTGCCAAAGGGCCCCCTTGTATGTGGGGTTGTAACAGGAGTGTGTGTTTCCTAAGTTGTGGCTATGTTAAAAATATCTTCTCTTTTGGCTTTACCTATTATTCCAGTAAACCTGGACTGACCAGAAAAAAGGATTTTGAATTCCATACTGACACAAGGTCTTGTGGTTTAAATGCAGAATGGGTTTTCATTCTCAAATACCTGCAGGAAAACATGCTGATATTAGTAATCACCTTTATGGCCTTTTATAGGTATTTGAATTTATTTCTCTTTGGTACTTTCTTACAATAAATTTATATATATATATATATATATAACTACCCTTCTTTTCATTTGTTTAAAGAGATCAGGAAATTCATTGTTTCTTGGCATATAAGTACTTTAATGTGCATCTGTCTAGTTTTAAGGGAAAAAAAAAGTAGGTCCATTTCCATTCAGAAAATTAAATTGCTTTAGTATGAGGTTCTAAAACTAGATAGGGAAGTTCATTCTTTACAAATACATGTTCCTCTAATCCTGTTTCATACTACTGGAAGGAGACTGTTGTAGCATCTATTACAAAACCTATGCTTGTCTTTAAAAAAACTGTCATCTTTCTAGGTAAATAATAATGAAGAATGCTAGTAGTTTCTTTTTTTATTTCCTTCCTCGTGTTACCATGCATGTATTTTAAATATACTTGTTTGTCTGGGATATAACTTATGGTTGAAAAGAGAGTTTTGTTTCAGTGAGGTATCAAACAGCTGTCATGTTGTTATAGATATGTGATCTTGTGTCTGTGCACTGTCTACACTCATTTTTTATGAAGTGTCTTTGTGGGAATACTCAGAAGTAGACAAGGAATCTTAAAGCTTCTTAAGCTGTGTTCTTGTGTTTTCATCAAAGGCAGAATCGCACTGGATTATGCTGTTCAGCCACCCAAGGGAATGCTTGTCCCTTTAAGTACAGCTCCCTCCAGTACAAACTACCAGTTATCCACAGCCTCGTTTTCCTACCTTCAGGGAACTTAGCTATGACAAGAGTAGATTCTGACGTTTCTGGCAGGAACTCTTCTCACTTATCTTTGTGCAAGTAGGGCGAAACCTTTCATCCAACCAGAGAGACTGAAATTTTGGCTTTAGCATATCTGAAAGCCGGTAACATGAAGCCTTAAACTTATCAGAGTTCTATCAGTATGAAAACTGGAAATACATCATCTCTTGATTGTCACTGAGCATTGCACTGAAACTTCATTCAGAGTTTGTTACATTGCCTTCTGCTTTGCCAAACTGCGTGGGCTCTCCCTGGCTCTGCTTGCTACACCTCATGATTCACAAGAAGGTGATCAGTTATGCTTTTTGCATGTCCTGCTTGCCTGCAGTATTCCTCTCAATGGAGCAGGTGGGCAATGGAAACTTTATCAGTGCCATTTAGAGCTAAGTGGCAGTGAAAAATGTTCAGTGCTTTTCTAGTCTTTCTTTTTTTCTAAATGTTAAAATTTATTTCCACCTCTGTTAAGAAACGTGCCTTTAAGATCTCCTGAAATATGGTAGGGGATGTTATCAGGGTCTCTTTTTGTTTTTTTGGTCCTGCTGAAGGAAATTTTTGTGGCAATAGTGCATATATGAATTTAGTGAAAATGAAGTTTCAATTCTGGCCAACAGGCTGAAGTTCTATTCCTCTTTTCTCAGTTGAGCTGACTGTTGTGGTTTAGGCCTATCAAGCAACAAAGAACCATGCATCCACTTGCTCAGTCCTGCTCCCAGCATGGGATGAGGAGTAGAAAATACAATGAAAAGTTCATGCTTTGATACAAAGGCAGGGGAGGGTTCAGTCATCAATTATCATAATGTGAAAAAAAAGATGCATTTTAGGGGGAAAAAAAATTAATTTGTCACCAATCAAATCAGAGCAGGTTGATGAGAAACAAAACTGATCTTACGAATACCTTCCCCATTCCTCCCTTCTTCCCAGGTCCAATTACTTTGCTCCTGGTTTCTCTACCTCCCCCTGTTCCATGCAAATGGCACAAGGGGATGAGGAATGAGGATTACAGCCAGTTCATCACAAGTTGTTTTCTGCCACTCCTTCCTCAGGGGTAAGGGCTCCTTAAAGTCCCCCCCTGCTTCGGCATGGTGTCCCTCCCACACATGAACTCCTCTGCCATGAGTGCCTCCCAGGTGGTGCAGTCCCTCAGGGACAGACTGCTCCAGCATGGGCTGACCAGAGAGTCATGGTCTTTTTTGGGCACAGTCACCTCCCCTGGCACAGGGTCCTTCATGGGCTGCAGGTTCACATCTGCTCCACCGAGGTCCTTCCTCCACTGCTCCACAGTGCTTTTCCATGTGCTCCAGTTGGCTGTCTCACCACAGGCTGCAGGGGAATCAGTCTCTGCCCCAGCACCTCCTCCCCTCCTTCCTCACTGACCTTAGTACCTCTGCTTACTTACTGCTCTTGCTTCCCCCTCTTGCCTCCCCTGTAGGTCTTTCTGCAGTTTCCTTTTCCCCTTAACTATGCTATTCCATAGATCTTATCACCATCATTACGGGGCTCAGCGTTTGCCAGATGCAGGTCCAGCTTTTCGAGCCAGGGAAGGCTTCCAGCAGCTTCTCAGAGAAGCCACCCCTGTGGCCCCTCCCATGCTACCAAAGCCCCACCACCCAGACCCAAGTATACTGGTACAAACAGGAATGTCTGTGAGCTCATGCCCTCGTATGGGTTTACTTGTGTTGTCCCAGCTGCAATTAACTGAACTATTATATAGCTAAATTATATCTATGTATAGCTATAAATTATAAATTACATAGCTAAACTATGTGGCAAAATGGACATCTTGAGAATGAGAAACAGAAATTAATTTTAGTATTATATAACTGAGATTGATGTGACGTAGTAGCTTTTCTTTTAAGCTATAGACATTCCTGATATGGAAATTCTTGGTGATCCTACGAATTGAAGTGGTGGGCTATAAAGTCACTAGACATAATTTTACTGTTATCATGAATAGCTGCTGTTCCTGTGTTATTCTTAAGGCTAATCTAGGCTTTACTCCAATTTTATCTACTAATCTAATATTATATATTGTCATCTAGACATGAATTATGAAGAATGTGAAATAAAGGCTTGACTTTTAGTTGGTGTGTGTAGACCCAGAGTTCTGTGAGGGTAAAGAATGCACTCTGAGAAGCCCAGATGTGGAGGTTGATAGGGACCTGTGTATTTTCACTCCAGAAAGTGATTACTTGTAGTTAACAGAAATATCTAAACACTTCATGTCAGAAGCCTCACATGCTCCAGGCAGACCATAAAGTAATTAAGGTCTGGAGGCCATCTATTTTGAGCTCCTGCTCAAAGCAGGGCTAACTTGAAAGTTAGATTATGATGCCCAGGGACCATTCCACTCAAGTTTTGAATATTCCCAGAGACCATTCCACACAAGTTTGGAGTATCTGCAGGAGTGGAGATTCTGCAGGATCTCTGAGTACCTGATCAGTTCTCAACTATTTTTCTCGTGCAAATGTGTTTCCTTGCATCCATTTAGAAATTCCTTTGCTCTGAGTTTTGTTACCTGTCCTTTTGCTGTGCACCTGTGAGAAGGGTCTGGCTCTGTCACATCTGTAATGTCCCTTTAGATAGTGGAAGGTTGTAGCTGTACCATCCTCAAGGCTGAACAGACCAACCTGTCCCAGCCACTTCCTAGATGCAGTGTAATCATCTCAGTGTCTCTCTACTGGACTTATTCCAGTGTGGTGTTGTCTGACTTGTGCTAGGGAACCTGTAGCTGGACACAGTACTCCAGATGTAGCTTTACTAATGCTGAGTAGAGGGCAATAATAATTTCCTTTTATGTTCTTGCTGATGCAGCCCAACATAAGGGTTGCCTTTTCTGCTGTGACAGCACACTACTGACTCATGTTTGTCTTGTCCACCTGAATATTGCTCCCACAATCTGCAGCTTCTCAACCTGGCCAGTCTTCAGCCTGCACAAGTTTGAGGTTCTCTTCTTGGGTTGAAAATCCCAAGATGGCATTCTTTCATTCCAGGTGCAGGAGTTTGCCTTTGTCAAACTTTATCAGTTTTCTTTTCAAAAATTCCTTCAGCTTCTCAAGGCCTCTCTGAATGGCAGCCCTGTTTCTGCTGAAGATGTTAAACAGTATCAGTGTCAGTATTGACCCCTGAGGAATGCTGTTAATGATTTGCTGACACTTTGAACCACAACTTGCTCGGTCCCAGCCTCTAATCCATATGTTCCCAACTTGTTTACAAAGATACTATGAGGGTGACTGAGCACTGGAACAGGCTGCTTGGGGAGGTTGTGGAATATCCATCCCTGGAGATGTTCAAAAACCATCTGGACACAGACCTGGGCAGCTGGCTATAGTTGGCCCTGCTTGGGCAGGGGAGGTTGGACCAGGTGACCTCCAGAGGTCCACTCCAGCTCATTATCTGACTGCTGAAAGCCTTGCTGAGCAAGACTAAAGAAATACAGTGCTTTCCCTTCTCCCACTAAGCCATTTCTGCTTAATAGGTCAGCATCAAGTATGACTTTTAAGGGTTAAATTTGAGGCAAGATTTACAAAGTGTGTTGGTTTGATGTATGTAGACTATAACAGCAACATACACAACAGAACCAGTACCAAGGGCATAAGTGGAAAGCAAACTAAAAGATGCCCAATTTGTTTTGTGGTGGCTTACATCACCGTATGGAAGTTGACCCCCCCTCTTCTTCCAGATTACTGGGAAGAATGTGCTCTAGAGTGGCAATGGGCTGTTCAGGTCTGTACATTTGGAAACTGTGATGCCTACAAGAAAGCTGGGGTAGGGCTTTTTAAACAGGTGGGTAGTGAGACAACAAGGGGAAATGGTCTCATACTTGAAGAGAGGGGATTTAGGTTAAACATTAGAAAGAAATTCTTTCCTGTGAGGGTAGTGAGATGCTGGAACAGCTTGCCCAAGGAATTTGTGGCTGCCCTCTCCCTGGAAGAGTTCAAAGCCAGGTTGGATGGGGCCTTGAGCAACCTGGTCTGATGGAAGATGTCCCTACCCATGCAGGGGGGTTGGAGGTGGATGATCTTTAAGGTCCCTTCCAACACAAAACCATTCTATGATATTTAATGAGGCATGTAATCTGTTAAGCTATTACCCTTAAGCAAGGGAGAAAAGGAGCTTAAAAAGGTGTAGCCCATTGGCTGACAAAGCTGAATATTATCTGTTTGGCCTAATTTGGTAGGTAACCTAAAATCCTTTGGGATTTGTAGGTGATTTGTGAGAGACCTAATATGGTCTTATTAGCTGGTAGGCAGAGATGCACGATGGCCCATAAAGCACCTTTGTTCTTTTATATAGTTTCAGATCTGTTGTTGGATAAACCTGTAAAAGATCTTTGGCAGGAGCTTCGTTTTCTCATCTGAGCAGTGTCCAACCTCAGCATAGCATGTGCTTGGCATAATAACAGAGGAAGCTGCAGAGCTGGGTCAGTCTGGAGAACAGGACCTGGTGTAACCATGTTAACCTGTCCTGCCTAATGCTACCCCAGTGAAAAGCAGACTGACTCTGCAGCAAGCAAATCTTAATTATCAAAAAGAAAATAACTCGTGCGTGTGTATCATCTGTGGCTTTTCATAGGTGAAGATACCATGCTGTTCTTTTGTTGTTTGAAAACAAAATGAGGGTGGTGGGAAGTGGACTTAAGGATGCTATTAGATAGACCTGATGACCCATTAGAAAAAAAAAGTCACGCAGCTGTTGAAAGAGCTGAGTGGGTTTTGTAGTAGGTCCACACTCCTTAAAAACTCCTTTCAGATACCCTTTGGACTCTGATAAAGTGATAGCATGCCAATTACAGCTTGTTTCTGATCTAGCTTTTCTGGAGGCCAGTCTACATTTTTAGAATTCCAGTCATATTGGAACAGCTGTAAACATCATCCTCAAGACAGTTCCTGCTCACCGAGGAGAAAGTGCATCTGCCTCTACCTAAGTGAAGAGCTTCAAAGCTGACTTAATAGATGAACATCTCTTTGGCAGATTCTGTCACTGGAGAGACAAAAAGCAAAACAAAACAAACTGACTGAATTTTATTGTGATTTGAGTAGAAAATTTCAGAAATAGCTTCTTGCAAAAGAGCTATCCTGAAAATTTTTATAGGTGAGAACCCTGTGGATTAATCATCCTATTCTGCTGCTTACTGTTCAGTTACTCTCTCTGTTGCCCTTCAATTGGCACATTCCATCCATTTGGTTATAAGCACTTGGCTAGCTTTTGCTAGTCCACCAAAAGAAATAATCTCACTTATTAGCATTCTGCTATCCCTGATACCTAAACAGAGAGGCTGAAGTGTGCAGGGTGTCTGTGTTGGGTTGGTTTAGTTTTTAAAGCTCCTGCTGGACTTCCACATGGCTGTGTGGAGAGGATAATATGTACTTCAGGGAAGGTATACTCAGCAGGGCAGGTTTCTCAGTGGCTCAGATAAGGTGTCTTGTTGGAGGTTATCAGGTCTCCTTCCTGCCTGCATTCGTGGATTTCCCTCCTTGGAAAACAGAAGACAATGACACGTGCCCAGGTTTCCATCTGATAAGCAACTCTGACTTCAGCAAAAGGGCACATCAGGGATTAGGACACAGGTAGTGCCATAGGAAGTATGCACCTGCCTGCTAATAAGGAATCCAGGCAATTCACTTGTTCCTGCCATCATTCTGCACAAACAGCAGTGGAACATTTACCCAAGATATGCCAGGGTTCATCTTAAATCTCCTAACTTTTCTGATACACCACAATTTATACTCTCAGGCATTTATGGGTGACTATTGAACAGGGGAGTGCTAACTTCAGGTTCATGGCACTTTGGTAAAAACATTTAATAAAAAAAGACCAGGCATTGTACTTGTACTTGGCCACTCTGTACATTGGTAACCTGTGTATATAGTTGAAAAATTTTGTCTGCTTGGAGAAAAATAGGAACTTATATTCAGATACTTTTTGTGACACAGCATGGAAGGAGCCCAGGCTACCACCCTCAGTAGTAAAATGCTCTGTAAATTTAATTGAAATTACATTAGAAACAGTTATATTCTGGATATTTTTACTTTGTTTAAAGTACTGGAAAATGTTACTTCTTTTACTGCTAGAGAAAACAAAACTGAAATAGGTACCCATAAGATGCTTGTACAGTACTGGGACTGTTTTTAACAAGTTAGTTTCAGGGATCCAGTCTTTTAAGAGAATATAACAATTACTTTTTCTGTGGTTACATGATGTGAGGTATATTTGTGTAGAAGGGTTACCTTCTGTTTGTTCCATTTTTATGACTGCTGCAGATGGCTTTCCTCCTATCTCCAGTTCTCAATGATGTCTTCTCTTCCCTCCTCCTCATCTCCCACCCCACAGATTTCCTTAGTACTGGGGAATTACAGGCTCATTGTGCAGGCATGGCATTTGTAGGTAACATAAGCAGTTTTCATCTTTAGAAACAAGAATGAATGAGACATTTCCCACTCTGAGGGCCTCATGTAAAGCACACTAAAGTCACTTGGCTCAAATCCAGTGTTTCATTTAAAAATGGGCATTCTAAAACTTTTTGTGATAGTTGAACTTTTACTCATTCTTTTTTGCTTCTCTTCTGATTTTTTTTCCTCTTATTTGCTACTTGTTCTTTTCAGTGTCTTTCTTCATAGCCATCTTTGCTCTAGTCTTTGTCAGTACTTGTGGTGTATAAATGTATGCTAACAAGATTTTAGGTAGGCTTATATGTTCATTTTATTATTGAAAGGCTCTTTGGGTTCATGGATGGTCTTGATTTTAACAGCCTTGTAAACCCTTATTTGCAGCATGTTATTGGTGTCACTGATGGGAAGGGGAAAACAAAACAAAACAAAGCAGGAGGAAGAAGAGGACTGGCTCCTTCAGGGTTTATCTACTCCAGGCTAAAC
The DNA here is from genome assembly GCA_038090715.1 of Florisuga fusca. Taxonomy (NCBI): domain Eukaryota; kingdom Metazoa; phylum Chordata; class Aves; order Apodiformes; family Trochilidae; genus Florisuga; species Florisuga fusca. Next base: position 4,072,304 of record JAAWXA010000019.1, on the reverse strand, counting down.
TATGACTTTAAAACCAGGGAGTATTAGCCTGTAATTTTACCAATCTTCAGCTTCCAAATGAGTTTGCTCTAAACTGTGTGCTGAAATACAACTCACCATTACTGCAGTAGCTTTAACTTCTAAGTCCATTTGTCCTAACTGAAGCTAAAAAGTCTTTAAATGTTGAAACATGTCATATTTCATCTTGCTGCACCCTCTAGCAATTTCTTTACCAGAGTGAATATAAATGTGAATCCTACATAAATCTACTTACAGCAGAAAATCCATGGGACTTCTACCTTCTGCAATAGTAGTTTGACTACTGTAATGTGACACAGGCAGCTGCTGGGCAGTCAGTCTTCTGACAGCCACCTACCAAGATCTTGTCTGATGATAACATGACTTAATCCTGTCAGCATGGTTATGCCTTTTACAAAAATAATTTACAAAATGTGAATAGCTTGGTCAGCACCGGATGGTTAAGAGATTGTGAAGGTGTTACTCTAAAGTCACTGACTCTGAGCATATTCCTATTCCTTTGCAGTGAAAGTAAATATAGTATATATATTTATATATATATATTTATATTATATATAAATATAATTTCCTTAAGTCTTCTTTATGCTTGCTGTGGATTGGTCAATCATCTTTGTGTTGCCTTCTACACTATCTCCAACACCTACAATGAATAATGAAAGTGTGTGTATGGTTTTATATGTGTTGTGCAGTTTTCTTTTACATATATGCATGCACACACACACAAATGAAACTTCAGTGCAGTTCTAGCAGAAAGTCCTGTGTATCAGACTTCCATACCAGCTTAAAAAAAAAAGAAAAAAAAACAACAAACCTATTTTCAAGCAACTGTTTGGACGGGACCCATCCTAGCAATGTAGATCAAACACTTCTTCTCATATGAAAACTTACCTGGTATAGAATCTTTATAATACAAACTTTGAAATGGATAGATCTGATCTATTTGGAAATAGTCCACTGTTCCTATGAGCAGTATTCATTTAAAAACCAGTGTTATGGGGAAAAAATCTCTGCTTTCTTGCCCCCTCTCTGCCTGTTTTTTGTTAATGTCTGGTTGCTGCATGTATTTGTCGAGCTTTTCTTCATAACAGGAAAGGTCTTAAGCCTGTAACCACCCAGTTTTCCCTCAGCAAGACTTTGCAGCTTTCTCTGTTTGTTTAGAAGCAGACAGAATTGATGACTGGATATTGTAATTCACCCCAGTAAAGGTAGCAATGCTGGGGAGCTTGTGTAACATAGGATCAGCAACTGCAGCTGGTGGATGCAATTCAATTCTTGTCTTATCTCCATATCCTAAAGCTGGTGTTGAGAAAGTAAATATGTAGAAGGTGTTTTTTAAAAAAACCACCAGACACAAAACCACAGAACTCAGGGGATTAAGAATGTTGCACAGTGGAGAGAAATTGCTGCTTTTTTTTCCCCCTCACTTCTTGTAGGTTTCTGCTTTTGGGGGCATTGTACATAGATTTTTAGCCATGTAAATAAGAGGTATGATCTTGAAACATGGCTTTTGTAGCCCATAACTATACTGGTGCTTTAATTATGATTTATAGTCTGCTTTTTGCAAGGGGCAAATTAAACCTGCATGCTCACTTTAGGTTACTTTTCATATGTTATTCAGTGTTGACTTATAGTTGTCCTGCCAAAGTATTTGCTTCTTCAGACTGCTGTTCATCAGATGATGTAGAGTAGCACAGGAAAAGAAAGATTCTCTAATAAAGAAAAAAAAAAAAAAGAAAACACCGTAAATGAAAAAAGGACCTTCAATTAAGAGTCTTCTAACATCAGGTTAGGTCTCTGTTAACCCTGTCACAGCCTGCTGGTCTTTGGGTCATGCTGCAGAGCCTGTATTTCCCTAGGAATAAGGAAAATCAAGTGAATATTGATTTTTAATGATCAGTGAGTGATGGGGGTTGAATTGCCCTCTCAGTACCATTTTAATATTTGTTAATTTAAAAAAATAATAATTCTAATCACAAACTTACTTTAAAAGAGACTCTCATCCTGTGTCTATGTTTTGCCCAGATGGTCAGTCTGTCTGCATTCTCCTCTGACCTGAGGAGAGCACAGGAACACATCCTTCCTACCCCACTTCAGGGGATGAGGCTTTTGAGTAGGAAGGTGTTTCTTGTAGCTTTGTATTCACTTCCCACAAAAGGAGAAGAGCAGTTTGCCTTGCATCCCTCTGGATGCCCTTTCTCCCTGGGACCTGGTGCTGTGGATCTACCAGTATTGCTGGATCCCAGGGCTGCCTAATTAAAGCTTTAGTGTATGTAGCTATGGTATGGCACATTGTGTTCATCCAGTTCACTTAAGTACAAAAACAGACTTACTTGTAATACATTCATTAGTTGACAGACAAGGTGTGTTTTCTTACCCTGAAGCATTTGTTCCTTAGGCAGTTGTGCTATGATTCTGCAGAGAAGAGAGATCTAGATTTATTGTTTTTTAAAGGCTGGGGGTTTTTTTGTTGTTGTTGTGGAATGAAAGCTGGATGTGCACATGATTGCTTCTTCTGCTTTCTGAACTTTTTATGACTTAGGTAGCTACTGGAGAGGGAAACAAACAATGCATAGGGCTTGGCTATAGCTCTCTTCCCCTCCCAGCTGAGAATTTTTCCTCCCTGTAAACTTTTCCACTTCTGGCACAGTAACTCTTACAATCTGTGCAGTGGTTCAGATGTGAGGAAGAGGTTAGAGGATGCTCCTAAGCAGATGATTCTGCAGTTTGATTTCTAGGGCTTAGTTGTTATGGGAAAGGTCATTCCATGGCACTTGGAGCTCTTCAGCTAAATGACTGTAGCTGCTGTAACATGCTGAACTCACAGTGGATTTAGGACAGTTAAGTTACATTTCCTGTTTGTTCCTAGCCAATATCTTCTCCATCCATTCCTCTTTCAGCTACCTGGAGCAGTTAAACAGAGCCTGAGCAGGTCTGAAAAAGTAACATTTATCCTAAAGCTAAAATAAAAGTGAACTGTGTTTTCAATAAGAAATACATACCCTGTCAGTTCAAAAGTGTAGTCTGGTCTAGTTCTGGTTTGTTTGTTTTCTTTTTCTTCCAAGAATAGAATCACAGAATCACAGAATGGTTGGGTTGGAAGGGACTTGAAAGATCATCAAGATCCAACCCCCTGCATGGGCAGGGACACCTCCTGTTAGACCAAGTTGCACAAGGCTTTATCTACTCTGTCCTTAAACACTTCCAGAGATGGGGCATCAATAACCTCCTTAGACAACCTATTCCAGTGTCTTACTACCCTCATTGTAAATAATTTTTTTTCCTAGTAACAGCTAACCTAGAAACAGCTAGAGAAAACATTAGGAACAGGATAGGCATAGAATGATGCTTTCCCGGTGTGCCCTTGTAGCAGTGCCTAACCTGGCTGTTGCTGACAAGCCCATTTCCTAATCGTGATGGACCTGAAGGGGGTTAAAGTACAAAGCTTGCTTTGATACACAGTTGCGCCAGGCTGAACTCAAAAGCCAAGAGGAAACAAAGGCCACAGGAACACATTCGTGGAAGACACAAAGGACTGAGTTACTCTGTTTATCGGTAGTGACACTGCCTGGCGTTTAGCTCCTTGCAGGGTCTGTTGCCTTTCCTGAAAGGCAGTCACGAATGTTTGTAAGGAGACACTTTGTTACCCGTTTTGAGAGAGCATCTAGAAGCAACTGGTCAAACCAATACAGCTTGTTATTTAAACAAGAAACAGGTAACGATGGTAAGGATTGGATTATTTTAATAGGACTCTGCATACCAGTATTAAGAGTTGTACCACTGCTTGGAGCTTCCCATTCTTTGAGCAAACATAACGTCTGGGATCTGCCAAGGATGTTTCCAGGGTGCACATCAAGTCTCTTGATGAGGCACTTCAGTTTACTGAAGCCCATAAAGTGCAACAGTAACCTCCCAGTCATGTAGGTGCCACAGCCTGTTGCCTCCTCCTGGTTTTCTACTCCCTCTTTCCTTCAAATGTCAGTTTTGCCCTCCTCTGCTGGTAAAAGGGTAGGCCAAATAAAACTGATGGATCTGGGTAAGTTGCACTTCAAAACAAACCACCCTCCTCCTTGTGCCTGGCATGTGTGATTAAGCTGTCACTCTGCTCATGATGATTCAGTGGTACCACTGTGGGTAGATACTATTACTTTCTTTTATATATACAGAAGCTTTTCTGAAAACTACTAGAGGCCTACCAGCTTCACACCCTTCTGAGAAAATAAAGCACAGGTCTTTTAGAACGAGTTTTAAAACTCCTGGATAATAGAAGCAAGAGTTGGTGAAAAGGAAAAATAGAGTGGTTTCTGAGAGTGAATATGAAACCAGTTAGTGTAAATAGTGGGGGAAAGCTTGTTCAGGCTAATTCTGTGTGTCTGTGGTGCTCCTCCTTCTCAGTGAGCAATATTGAATAAGGTTAGTGTATATTAATATAAAAAACAGTATTACCTTCTTGGTTGTTTTTGTTTGGAATTTTAAAATTTATTTTTATTTTTTGATTCCTGTTAAACTATAAGGTGCTATTGTAGAGACTGTGCTCTGGATTTTTCATGTTTTTGTACATAAAGAGTGTGCTCAGCTTGATTATGAGAACTGAAAATGCTACAGTGTGATGAGTCACGTATACGTAGGAAAGAAAGGGTTGTTGTTCTCATAAGAGACCAGTCCTGTGAAAGTGTCCCAGTCACCCAGGAAGATATCTCGGTCACCCAGAGATTTGTAAACCTTTCGGCAGATAAGCAAGCATGTGATCCAGGAAGTGTTCTGACTCCCTTCCCTGCTTGAGTGCTTTACAAATAAATAGTATCTTTTTTTCTTTTTTTCTTTCCTCTTTTTCCTCTTTTTTCCTCCTCTTTTTTCCTCCTCTTTTTTCCTCCTCTTTTTTCCTCCTCTTTTTTCCTCTTTTTTTTTCTTTTTTTTTCTTTTTTTTTCTTTTTTTTTCTTTTTTTTTCTTTTTTTTTCTTTTTTTTTCTTTTTTTTCTTTTTTTTCTTTTTTTCTTTTTTTCTTTTTTTTTTTTTTCTTTTTTTTTTTTTTTTTTTTTTTCTTTTTTCTTCTTTTTTTTTCTTTTTTTTTTCTTTTTTTTCTTTTTTTTTCTTTTTTTTCTTTTCTTTTTTCTTCTTTTTTTTTTCTTTTTTTTTTCTTTTTTTTTTCTTTTCTTTTTTTTTTTTTTTTTTTTTTTTTTTTTTTTTCTTTTTTTAAAGAGTCAGATTCCTACAGTTCTGCTTATAAGTTACTGATTCTACACTGGACTGGCTCTTACAATCTCTGGAAGTAGATAGATACTTATGAAATAATGGAGAAATTGTTGCTTTTATTTATTTTTTTTTTCTCTCTCTCTCTTTAGAGAGAGAGGGAGAGGTGACCTTATGCCTGTAAGGAGGGATATGTGGGAAGAGACAGAAGTGTTAAGTAATGCAGTGGCCCCAGCATAGTGACTGTCAGAGGTGGTGCATCTGTTGCTGAAACCTTCTGCTCTTTTGTATCTCCAGAAATCCTGCAAATTGGTTGGGCTGGGACTGTTTCAGCACTCAGAAGGTTGACAAGTGGAAATACAGAGTGCAGGGTTGTCCCTTCGCTTTGAAATAAGATTTGGAGATGCTGTACAAGCCCTGTGCCAGTTGGTCTCTCTTGCTGTTACCTTCAGACAGGTGTTTGCTGCCCTATCAATGTTTTTCACTCCTTCCAGTAACTTACTAAGAACAGTGAGTTTAGAGTCGCTGCTGCTAAGTAGTGGTGTCCCTCACCACCTCTCAATTAAGCAGGGTGCTTGGGGAAGATAAAGAAGTAGTAGAACCCTTGCCCCCTTCCCCAGTTTATGGGCAGGGAGGAGGCAGTGGCCATGTTGGACTTGCAGTCTAATGTTGCCTTGGGCTCTCTTGGGTTTATTCTGCTTACCTGTGCACTCTGCTGAATATTGCCAGATATGCTTGGTTAGCATGTGTGATTGATCTGTATCTTTTTAATCCTTCAAAATACCTTGAAGACTTTCTTGTGTTTAAAGTGTCCCAGCTCTTCTTGCTATACAAACTTTCTTCATTACTAATGCAAATCCAGGCTGAGTCTTTAGAGAGCTCTTTCCATCTCAGTGAGCCATGAGAACATGGTATAAGGGAAGTGAGGATAAATGCTCACAGAAGAATCTGATGTACTACAGTCCTTCACACAGATGTCTGTCTGATCCCAGCTTCAGGTAGGTAGGTTATTCTGAGTATAAACTATTCATCTAGAGTGTCTGTTTTCTGAACAGAAACAGCTGCCCTTTTTGGCTGGGAACCTATAAAGTTTATATACCCAAAGGATACATTTATATTACCATAATCTGGAGGGTGCTTTGCTCAACAGTCTGGCTGGATCAAACTCACATATTTGTTCAGGTCTGTAAGGCTGCTTCTGCAACACTACTGCATCAGTCATCCTGATTAAACATTTCTGGTTCTGTAAATAATGTGTTGGTAACTCAAATGATGTTAGATTCTGAGGGCTGTGTGTGCTCTAGGGCAGTCCCCTTGAAGAAGACAAGTTCCAAAATAGGTTTAGATTTTCCAGCTTGAATTGGTGCTGGCAAACCAGAATACCACAAGGCAAGGATGCTGCTGATGCTTGCTTAGCAAAAAGGAAATGCCCCTACAGTCCTTTACTAGCTGTGCTAGTGTTTTGCTGGAAGATGCTCTTGACCACTGTTATTAAGGAAAAACTAACACTTTGTGGTGAAGCTTGGAAGTACAGTACTAAGTTGCACAGACATCTGATGTCTTTGTAGTTCCATCTGTGTGTGCACATAGGCAGCAACTGTACTCCTCTGTTACTCATTGGTAGCACTGAGCTTTGCAGACCACACAGCACAGATCAGAAAACGTAGAAGCCCAGAATGGTTTATGTTAGTGTGCAAACAGATTTACCATGAATGTCATTTAGAAGTTAGAAGTGATAAAGCCAGGGTTGATTTCCTGATCTCTCTCTTCCTGAAAGATAAGGAACTTTTTGTAGTAATAAGTGTAGTTTAGTGTAGCCTTAGAAAACAGGTGTCAGCTGCAGCTGGGAAGACATGCTGAGACAGATGTGCAATGGAAAGAAAACTGTGAGGATACCTTAGTATCTTGCATGGTAACAATTAATACAGTTTTACACTGGTATTACAGGTATCCAGTAAGGCTGGAGTATCCCAAGACCCAGCAGAATATGTTGCCAAATGCAGTTAGGGAAATGTCTCCAGTATTAGTATGCATAGTTAGAGTGGATTAAAGAGCATCTGAGAGATTAGGTGGGAACTGTGGTCTATCTACAGAAGAATTTATCAAGGAGTGACTTTCATGCCACCCTGTCTCCCCGCAGTACTTTGTATAAGTAATGCAGATGCTGGGTATTTGCATTGTTTCTCTTTCTTCTGTCAAACCATAATTATGTAGTGGTTGCTCTTGCAGTGGGAGCTGTTATAAAAATCAGCTGGGATGTTTATTTCACTACTGTTACTCGGTGTTCTCATCATGGAGTCCAGACTGAAGTTCTGATTATACTGGAATTGAGCAGGATTGATATCAGCTATGCCTGAGGCACAGTCACCACCCTCTGACATTCTTATTGAACAAAACCTTGTCTGTCTGGTCCCCTCTCATATTTTGCACTACTTTGATTGTATGCTTTGAGGGTCTGAAACATATTTTAAAAGTCTGTGGAGCATGACAGAATGAAGCCCTGGTAGGACAAGTTCTCAGGACTGCTGAAGTATCAGTAGTCAGTAACAATGGGTAATGATAAAGCTTTTAACTTGTTTGCACTTTCTATTTTACTTTGTCTCCTTTTCTTACTTCTAAGGTGGCCTTCCCTGCAGCTTAGGGCCCCATCTTTCTGGTAACATGCAGACCACCCTAATACATGCTATTTGGCTTGTAGAGTTTGTTGCAGAGCATGGGATAAGTAAGACTAAAAATCAGTGCAATTTAAGGAAGAGGATATGAAATACAAAGTATTTCAGAAGTAAAGAAGCAAATTGTCGTGGCTTGTATCAAATCTCAAGAGTACACTTTTTGAGGTCATTACTTTGCTTTGGTATAATGTCATGTTGACTTTTTTTCAAAATGTAGTTTTATGTGGTTTATAGGTGACATAGATGGATCCAAGCAGATTCATATCTGAGGCTTGGATTTAGACATCTAAAAGCACAATTTTGTAGGCAGTGTCAGAGCAAGTTTTTTATGAGCTCTCTTCAGTGCTGTACTATTCAGATAGGTATTCAGTCAGATCTGGAGCCAGAGTAAAATGTTTTTTTACACTGTAACCCACAGCCTTCTCCTGGACAAACTGGCAAGATGTAGACTGGGTAGGTGTTCTGTGAGATAGGTAGAAAACTGGCTTGCTGGCAGCCTGTCACAACTGGGGTCCCCCAGAGATCACTACTGAACTCTACACTGTTCAGTGTCTTTATTAATGACCTGGAGGATGGAACTGGAAGCACCATCAGAACTTTTGCTGAGTACCTCAGACTGGGCAGCGAGGCAGAGAAGTCAGAAGGGCTGACCTGGAGAGGCTTGAAGAGGGGGCTAGCAACAGCAGTGTGAAGTTTAACCAGGACAAATGCTAAGTCCTGCTCATGGGATTGAATAACCAAAGAGCCCCATTCAGAGTAGGATCTGTGTGGCTGTGGAGCATCCATGTGGAAAAGAACATGGAGGTTCTGGTGGACAACCAGCTGAACATGAGTCAGTCTGCAGCAGGAAAGGCAAATTGGATCCTGGGCTGCATCTGCAGGGGCACTGCTAGCCAAGGTAAAGATGTGATCATCCTACCTACCTGGTACACCCAGGCTGCATGTGGAATACTGGGTCCAGTTCCTTTACCCACAGTTCAAGAAAAATGTGGACAGGCCCCCAAAATGATCAAAGGGCTGGAAAACCTGCCCTGTGAGGAAAGACTTCATCTTGATACAAGGATGAAATTTTTTTTTAACAGTGAGAACAATCATTTTCTGGAGCAGCTTTTCCAGGGATGTGGTAGAGTCTCCATCACTGGAGGTTTTCAAGATGCAATTGAACCGAGTGCTCAGTAATCTCATCTGGGCTCCCTTTCCTATGAAAGGTTGGACCAGGTGATTTTTTTGAGGTCACTTCTGACCTGGGCTTTACTGGGATTCCATGATTGTTTCTATGATTAAACTGTTGTTGGACCTTGCATTTTAATCAATCAATCTTTCTTCCTCTTCTTTCTGCACTGTCCCTTTCTTGGTAGGGACTGCCTGTCATTTCACTTGCTACCTAGCTGCAACTGTCTTTGCAATGACAACAGTTCTTTTTCATAAATGAGGCAGTAAAGAACAAAGGGAAGGAAAACAGAAATAAATTTCAGAACAAAAAACAAACCAGGGAGTGTAATCCTGATTGCCACATCTACAAATTATTAGGTTTCTTTCTCACTAGATCTGGAGATCAATTTCAACTCTCCATTTTAATTCCCAGTTTTCATAGATCTGTTTAGAATACTGACACTATGCCAGGAACTGTGGCAATGCTAGGGAAATAATAATAATTTTTTAAAAAGACTGCTAGAAGCTGTGTGATCTGGCTCTGGCCCAATCCAAGTCTTACTTTTTGAGAGAGACACAGTTAGAAACACACGTTTGTCTTGATGACTCGAAGTATAACTCACTAATTAGTTGAATCATGTTCTGGTTTGGCAGTGAGAAATGGCTTTTTGATATACATTCAGTTCATTCAAAGCGTGGGAGGTAGCTTAGCTGCTCACTTCATGTACAAAACCAGAGTTATCTAGGCTTTACTGATTAAAGGAAACTTTATCTACATGCTGAATCTTTTTATATGAAGTAACTTACTGCAGTATGGAAAGAAATCTTACATCATCCCTCATAGGTACACTACCCAGTACTGCAGGCTCAGCAGACCCAGGAATTTATTTTAATTGTTAATGGTAGGTTTATTCCTTCTCACAAGCTGGAAAAGCCAGGAAATAATTGGTGTCTCAGTTCATGGGAGTGTTTATCATTTAGATGGCCCTCACACAAACAGTCTAAACACTCATGTTGGAAAGACCAAATTAAATCAGTGCTTAATGCTTGTCTATACTTAGCTCTTCCTCGTGTTTCCCATGAGTGCAATTCTGCAGTGATAGCAGCAGGAATGAGCACTGCCAGTGGCAAGGCATTGGAGATATTTTAGTATCTGAAATCAGAATACAGTATTATTTGTAGAAAGTCTTAAATGACAGCAATAACTATACCACTTGATCTGTACCTGGACTCTTTTTGCTTTAGTACGTGTCGTGCTGATGTGGTGTTAGTGCTGCTGAATGGGGAAGTGGCTGAAGGATCTGGCACTGTTCTGCATCAGGTCACAAGATGCTCCAAAAAGTCTCACTGCAATGGATGTGGACGTTGTCATTTTTAGTACCTGGATTTGAAATGGCCCTTGTGATCTGCTTCCATTGAAATAAAACCAGGGGCTAATCTTGATGTCTGGTTATTTCTGAGAGAAGATGCTTCAGGTTCTGGGACTACAGTATTGTTTGACTGCAGTGATTGGTAGGCTGTTAGATAATAATAATGTACAGAAAGGTAATAGAAATAAAGGAAATAAATATATTGGTTGGTTTAATATCTTCACTAAGCTATCTCACCTTCTAGGTCACTGCTTTGTGCTTGTAAACAAAGTCACCAAGTATTTGAGGAAATTAATGCTCTTAATCCACAAGGAGGTTTTTTACACCTAATTCACTGAACCCATTGGCTCAGAGATATTTGGAAGCCCATCCTCTGTGCTTGGTACTCATGCTGGTAACAGGCAGCCCTAGGGCTGAATGAATTTATGACCTTATAGAAATCACTTGTGTCCTCTGTAGGATACTGTGTGTTTCTCAGTTTAGATGTATCCACCTCCATCTGCAGAGATCTAGGACACCATCAGGTCTCCAGTATAGGGCCTTTGCTACCTGAATCCTATAATTTCACTGCTGTCTTGTAGATGTTGGATGTGATCTTTGGCAATGTGGCTTGGGCTGATAAACCCCTAGCTAGGGAAGCTGTGCACTGCATGCATCTGAAGTTTGGGCTGTGGTGGTTGCAATTGTGAGCAGGTGCATTCCCCTTGGTGCAGCAGTCCGTGTGGCGACTGTCAAGTTGGACACCAAGGAGGGATGTCTGAAGTTTCCTTCCAGGAGAGGGAAGGAGAGCTGCCCAGAATGCTAAAGGGAAATAAGGACAAAGGGTCACAGGAACAATCTGAAAGGACATCCTAGGTGCTTTATTGTAGGTTGCCCCTGAGTGCAGTCATGGAGAGACTGACATATTGCAGACAGGGAAATTAAGTTAAGATTGTTGTCCACAGTTGATTATCAATAAAAGTAGCAAGTTTTTTCATTACTAGTTTTGTGGGGTTTTGGGTTGGGTTTTGTGTGGGGGTTTTTTTTGGTTTTTTTTTTGGGGGGTTTGTTGTTTTTTTGTTTTTTTTTGTGGTGTTTGTTTTTGTTTTGTTGTTGTCATTTTGTTTGTTGTGGTACTTGTTTTAGCTTATTTTTCAGCTTCAAACATACACTACTGCAGCAAGACTTTTTCTCTGTTTTCATGGAATTGCAGGATGGTTGAAGTTGGAAGGGACCTCTGGAGGTCTTGGAGAGGAGAAGGGCTAGGGTAGTAGAGATTGGTGGTACCTTCTTTCCTTTTTGAAGAAGGATGTGGTTAGTATCTCTCGTTTCTCCTCTCTGTAACTTGTCTAGACTTACAGAAGTCAAACTCTTTTTTTTTTAATGAAACAGCAGCTCTGCATACAACAAAATAACTCTAATAACCTAATAACTCTAATTCTTTTAAAATAAAACTCATTCTGACAGAGTCAGAAAGAGCATTTCACAGCTTTGTGCTTATCATATGAATAAAAAAGTCAACCACGAATGTCTTCTGGAGTGACTGTGTAAAATCAGGAGATCCCAAGACCACTCTGAATCTGCCTCCTCCTAGGGCTGTCTTGTTGCTTCTTGATACTAAGCCTGGGACTCTGATTCAACTTGTTAAGTGAGTATTTAGCTTGGCAACTGCTGCCTTGATTTTTATTTGTCTTGCAGTTGTTCCAGTTCACCTTTTAGTGTTCCCTCTGTCCTCTTCAACATTTTTTCTCCCATTCCTGAAGGTACTGTAGTTGCCACTGAGTTTCTCTTTTCTTTTCCAGCTATATGACTGGCTTCCAGGGGGAATTTCTATGCTCCAGAGTTATATTTACTGCAGAATTGACAACCCACAAAGATACAGGGAATGATGCTTTTCACAGCACTGCATATAGCAGCCCCTACGTTCTTCTTTCCTGGACAGTGAGGGATGGAGTCTTCTTGAGGAGGCATCTCACAGGTCCCAGCAAGCCCTGTCTGAGGGCTGGAGACAGGCAGCATGCAAGCAAGGTCTGGACATCAGCAGGCTGTGGGCTGTGACTCCTAATACCAGGAAACTGCTCCACTTTCACTGCTGCTGTCTCCTGACACTGGAACTTTCCACTTCATGGAGCAGGCTAGTGGGAAGCATAGTTTTGCAGATGAGATCTGAAATGCCACAGTATCACTAAAAAAAAAATGAAAAATGCCACTCCACCTCCCTTAAATGAGGGCCTACAAAATGTTTGTTTATTTTGTTACATAACTTCCAGCTTCCTGTGCAGCTTTATTGGTCCTAACTAATATTCTTTCTGTAGCTATTAATTCTTTCTGTGCTTTTTTTATTTTTCCTTTTCTTTTTTGGGATACATCTCAGACAGCTCTGCCCAGTATCTCCTGTTTTCTGAGCAATAACTCATGAATGTGTTCAGCTTTTCTGTGTGGTCTTTAATGCAAAAAATATTCCTCCTTCGTAATAATGAAAACTTCTCTGTGTGCTTCAGGAAACCATTACAACTTGGTATTTTGGGGGAAGAGGTTTTTTTATTTTAAATACCCTTTAGTTGCTTGGTGACTTCCCTTGAAAAGATCTTGCTCGCTAAACTTGGTTTGAAAAATGTTTATTATGAAAAAAACCCAAACTGTTTTCTAGTACTGGTTAAATGCTTTTGAAATAGCAGGGTTCACTATATGCTTTTGGTCATAAGGCAAAGCAGATGTATTTCTGTAACTGATATAACAAATACTCATAGAATTAATAAATGCACAGTCTACTTTGATATGCTAAATATAGGACTGACTGGGCAGCAATGAAATATGAGAATTTGTACAGTGGTCTTACTGACCAACTCTTTTTTTTTTTTTTTTTTTTTTTTTTTTTTTTTTCCTCTAAGGGTTGTATGATTTTACACTTGTTTTTAAAAATGTCTTTTCCCCTTCCCCTCCTAAAGGTAGAGACCTGTGGGTTCTTGTTCTGGGAAGGTATCCAACCCATCATAAGATTGGCATTCCAGAGTTCAAGTATGTTGCTAATATGCATGGGGATGAGGTACGTTTCAACTTTTGTAATGTCATTTATACCAAATGCACTTTCCAGAGGTTTAGGGTGAACTTCTCTCAGCTGTGTGCTGTTTACTATTGAGGTATGCCATACCTCAAAGAGGACCTAATATGTACATATTTCTTGAGGAATTTCAAGAATAAAGTTCCTTCTTTTTTTTTCTTTTTTCTTTTTTTCTTTTCTTTTTCTTTTTCTTTCTTTTTTTTTTTTTTTCTTTTTGGTGTGTGTGGAAGGGCTCTGGGAGACTTTACATCTCAGTGAAGAATCCTACACCTAAGACCCCTCTAAGACAAAGTAGAAAGCTTTGTCTCCTTCATGTGATTAAACCCAGAGGCTTTAACTTTCCTGGCAGTGAGTCAGATGCAGTAGTTTGTTGGTACATTATTATTGCCTAGGCATGAAGTATGACTGAGAGAACTCTTCAAAGGCACCCTAAGATTAAGTAACAATTGCTGTGAAGCACCAAGTGATTTATTTTAGGAAGAGAGTTTCTCTAGAGAACCCTCAGCTCGGAATACCTAGATTCGCCTGAGGTAACATAGTGAGTACAAAACAAAAGGCAATTTCAGCTTTAAGTTGCTCTGGAAAAAATGCCCACTTATTAACAATAAAGGAGACAATTGTCATTTTGAGCCTTCTTGGTGTAGTACATGAATCCAGAACAGAAAGGCTCAAAGCTTCCCTCTTCTCTGGAGTATTTTCCTGCTGTTTTCCTCATCCAGCTTTACCTGCTTACATGAGTCCTGTTCAGGGTAAGTTTAAACTACACAATATATTTCTATGTAGTCTCCAGTGCCAAGGGTAAATAATTCAAAGAAATGACAAATGTATCTATATATACATATGTATGTGTGGATGTATGCCAGGCTGCAAATTTCCCAAGCTAAGAAAAATGGATGTAGTAGGAAGTGTATCCTCTGTAAAGCACAGCACATCACAAGCCATTGTTATTACCAACCCCATGTGTGAGCACTTGCACGCCTACGGGCACTTACGCCACTACGTGCCAAGAATTTTCTCCCGAGTCAGACTGGTTTCACCTTGTTTGACAGTGGCTGGCTGCAGTCAAAGTGTTGCTGGGAGTCTGGCTGCTTTGGAATTTAACTCTTGTGAGCTGATTCATGGTTTCAGGTGGGTACACATCCTACCGAGTGCCCAAGATAAGGTTCGCGACTCCTAAAACCTGGTGTGTGTCAGTAAGGGTGCCTGGGAACTGAGGCTCCATGTGGAAGGGAATTGCAAGCCTGTGGCCACAGGTGACACAGCTTTGGTAGGGATGAGGTGGAGAGCAGGATATGGACTCATCTAGAACGGTCTGGCTTTCAAATCCAGAATTATTGGACTGTGGAAGGCCACTCCTCTTACGGGAACCTCCCCAGTGAAGCACTCCTGCCACTCTCACTGCCCAGCTGGATGTGCACAGGGAACTCTGACCATGGGGACACACACTGTTTGCATATCCACAGGGTCAGCATTTGCTGGAGGGCACCCAAATTGCTGCCTAGGATCTGTATTTTAATACTGATTTTGTGAGGAAAAGAGGAAAGACTTTTTTTTTTAAGCACCTTGCCTGAGTTTGTCTCAGCAGGATTGATCCTTGAGCTGCTTAGGGACCATATAATGCTAAGTGTCATGCTACATTCTAGCTTGTCCATTAGACCAAGCATATATCTAGGGAAGATTCTGGAAATAGAGCTGTTCCTCCTTTTCATGCCTTCATGATGATCAGTGAATCAAGTGTAATGCCTTACATTTGGATTTTTTGTGTGTGTGTATGAGTATAACACACAGTTGGTGTTTGGTTTTCCTATCTGACTAGAAATGTATTTCAGATGGCAGGAAATTAATTCCTCATATAGAGAAGCTGAATATTTTTTTCCCATATCTAAAATTCTTTTGCACTGGTCACTGGGGAAAGATTCAGCTACCCCTATAATACATTAAGCAGATAAATTTTGCACTAACTGTATGACAAGCTTCAACTTGTGTTCCACAGTCTTTCACAACTTTAAATTGTGGGATTAGAGCTTAGTGGATCTGGTTAGGTCTTATGTCCTCCAATGGTGCTTTCCATAAGGGGGACAAAGTGAGAAAAATTTTGTTCTCAAATCTTGTTTGGTGATGCTGCTCTTCTAACCTGTCATGATCCCACAAATGTCACTTCTTCTTTTGGCTCAGCTGTCTGGGTGCTCCTAAAGTCCAGAAGTTAGGGAGGAGCCTGAGCTCCATGTGTACAGGCTGTTCACACATGCTGCTGGAAGGAAACCCAGGTTATTTGGAGTGCTGCCCCACTGGGAGATTCTACAAAAATGATGAGAGCACACAACATTGGGAAGAGAGTATTTTATTCAGAACTGGAAATATTTATTTTCTCAAAGTATGTTTTTTTTAAAAAAGCAGCCTTAAGACATGACCAGTTAAGATTTAAATTATTTTTATTTTGTGATCACCATTGCCAAGTAGAGTCAACTTTTGCCCCAAATCCCCAGAGATGCAACAAAAGACTTCTCCCTTTTTTTTTTGTGTATGTGCCTGAATGAAGTTTGACACCATTTTTAGAAGTACTTGTTGTTTAACCCAAGCTGGATAATTAGAGGTAGTTCAGTCACTTGCAGCAAAATGAGACTTTAACCAAAATGGCACTAAGAGGCTGCACAAAATACGTAAGTCTGTGAAACATTAACAAAATCTGCCCTGAGGAAGATGAGGGAGGGGTAGCCTGCTGTTCTGGGGCAGCTTTCATTCTGAATTAAGCAGAACCTTGAAAGATCTTCTCTTCCTCAGTGTGTACCTTCACACGTTCATCTCTGCTGAGTGGAACGAGTTCTTCACCATCAACCAAACCCCCAAACACTCTTTAAGTCATGAACTGAGCAGAACTATCACCTTTTAACCAGTTGTATCAGTGACTTGAGTCCAGTCTACACAACTGTACCACAGAAACTAATGAGAAGGCTGTTCTTAAACCATGTGTACCAGTGAAACCCTTTAGGGTTCAGCATGGTTGAACACAGTGTAGACCACCTGAGTGTCTCTGCTTGTTCCCTTTCAGGTCTTTCTTACAGGGACCCCTTGACTTTCTGCAAACTGAGCCATCACCAGATCAACTCTTTCCCAGGGTGGTAATGCTGGTACCAGCCCTTTTCTCCTACATCATCCATTTCTGATCAGTTTCTCTTCTTAGAATAACAGCATTTTGCCTCTTTCCTTATGCCAAGCTGAGCCTGCACCGACAGGCCTGAGCTGACCTAGATGGAAGGATATGTTACGTGTTGCTGGCTTGGCTTGGGATTTAGGTTAAAGCAACTAGACCCTATTTTCCATGTCATCATAGACACAGTCATATCCACAAAAGGGTTCCTTGAGATATGGTGACTTACTAGGGCATGGGTTTATCTGTGATCAATATAATTTGGGCTTAAAAAAATGAACAAACTAACATGTCAAAAAAAAAAAAAAAAATTACTGAAAGCTGCATTTATGCAATCAAAATGCCTCTATAAAAGGTTTTTGTGTTTTTGTTTTTTTTTTTTTCTCCTATCACCATGCTGGTCAAAAAAAGAGTTGTGTCCACACACCACACAACCTACAGCTCATATTCCTGTGTCCTGTGCAATACAATATGGAAGTGGTGTGGCAGGGGAAGAAGAGAAAAAAGAGAATTAAAAATTTCTTGTTTAGTGAACTATTTTCTACCTCACATCGGTATCAGCTGGTGTGATATAGAGGAGGTCAGAAGCCCCAGAGATTTCAAAATCCAAATCTGTTTGCTGACAACAGACTTTTTAAAAAAGCTGTGTGCCACAGATCTCTTTGAACAGAGGCAGGGCTTCTGCCTCACCCCATTTGCCTTCTTCCTTATCTTTACTCCCACTCTTCTGAGTGGGAAAAGAAAAAAAAAGTGAGCCATTTCACAGCCAGGTGATGCCTCTGCTGAGAAGCCTCTGGAAATTATCCAGGTGGTAACATCTCATGCCAGTTACTAGTTGAAAAGCAGGCTTTCTGTTGCTGTTCCCTTCGGTGGTGAATCAGGGAACTTCAGTTCCCTGTCACTCATGTGGTAGTTCCTCACATTTCCATAGTGATTGATGCTGTAGAAATAAAATAAGTGCCCTGTGTGCCAAATTGTGTGTGCACAAGCAGCTGCTTTGGCACTGGTGTACTTTAGTAAAGAAGGACAAGCAAAGTGGGGCATGTCACAGCCCCACTTAATATAATTATTGCTGCACAAATGTTGAAAAAATAACATCATCTAAGTGTGGCATTTTAAGTGATAAATGAGGATGGGTTGTGGGTCTCTCTGCTGTGACTCCACTTCCACTGGTGGAGTGGGTCCTGGTGTGCTGTGCTGGGTCTATAGAGTGGTCGGAGCTGGAGCAAGGAGTCTGGTTAAGACCATGTTGCTCTGAAACAGGTCCTACCTGATGGTTTGGATCTCTCTTTCAACATAGCTCCACTTAAAAACCAGGCCACGATTAACTCATTTTAATCATAAAAATGGGCAGAGTCAATCCGCCCATAGTCCCCTGGTATTAGGTCTCTATCATGTGGTAACAAAAATGTTTTAAAAACAGGGGTGCTGCACTCAAGTGCTACAGTGCTGGTGCAATTGGGGCTAACAACCTTGTAACTGGCTGCTGCTGGGGCTTCTTGAGTAAGCCCTACAGCAGGTGAGCAGGGTGCTGACCCAACCATGCCAGAAGCAGGAGTCAGCAAGTTTACAGGGTACATCTACAGGAAGAGCAGTCACACCCTTTCCTTGATCCACGGCCTGACACACGTGTGGTTCTTCATTCAGGGCTTCCCCTGAGGATCACTGAAAGCCTTTCCTGCTGACTCTCCCTTTGGGGCACACACAAGGGAACTGACAGCTGAAAGTGTACAGAGAAGCTTAGTGCTTAACTCCCTAGAGGTGGGAGAAAGGGATTTCCTTTGCTTTTGTGTCACCCCTCATCTGACCTAGAGCAAAACTATACACCTGAGCATCACCCTTGAGATACTGCCATTAAAACCAAATATTCATCGTGTCTTCTCGAAGCCCCAGAGCACATAAAGCCTCTTCCCTGCTCTCTACATCCTTTTATTAGAATAGAGGCAGGTTAAGGTGCCTGTTACTGACTTTACTGACAGCAGCCTACCTCTGCTCTGCCTAGATCTTTTATTTGGAGCCCTAAAGTGAAAGTAGATGTCTCACACCTTTTCTCCACAGGCACAGCTGACCTCCCTAGTAGGAGGGTAAAGGTTGGCTGGGGAGCAGATGCCTTCCAAGGGCTTGATCAAAACTTGACCTGTACTTTCCCAGAAATTAAAACTTTCCACTTCCCTCCCCTCAAACACCTCCAGATGTTCTTTCTCAAGAAATGCAGGGCTCTCTTGACCAAAATGTAAAACACCCCTCTGTCACCCCGCCGAGACAGAGTGGTAATAAGTGCACTCTCCCCTGCCAGGGAATGATCAAAGTACCAGAGATTAGCTGAATTGTTTAATGTACTAAGTGCTCAGGTACAACAACAGCTATACAGTCTGTAAAACCCTGTAAAGTAGGGCTAGGTTTCAAAATACTGTATACGTAAGAAAGTCTGCATTTAACTCTTAAGTGCAAAGAATGCCATCTATGAAAAACTGCTCTACTCCCATTCTTTATAAACACTGTCCCTTTCCATCATCTTTTCTTCTGGTTTTTCTTAATCTTTTTTTCTCCTCCTTAACCTTCTCTTGCTTTTCTGCCCTTTCTTTTCTGGTTGTCTTTTTTGTCAGGCACTGAAGAGAAGTCTGATGGGAGCAGAGGCATTTTCCCAGTTTCTCCAGAGAGCAGTCCAGTCTTGTCTGTAGTTTAGCTATCTCTGTGGTAGGGCTGTTCTTGTTGCTTCTGAGTCTGCTGGTTTTCTCTCTCATGCCCAGGGCCATGATTTGGCTGACTTCTCTCCCCTCCTTTCTCCACCCCAACACCCTGTGCTTCCCAAGATGTCTTATCACTCAGAGCTGGAACTGAGCTATCTGTACAAGACAGGTTTTGTTGCATCCCTTCTTAAATTTCACACAGGAAATTTATCAAACCAGCTGAGCAGTCTTCTTTCATGTCCTCAGGAGCTCTTTGGAAAGCCACTGGCACTAAAGGAAATGAGGCACCTTTTCCCCATTTGCTGCAGTGTCTAAAAGAAGCACTCAGTTACTGGCAGGCAGCATTTGCATTTGTGTGCATACTGACAGCTTTGCCTAGCAGATTACTGGATGGTGGCTTGCAGGAGACCACCAGGAGCTGACGGGCCAGGGTTAGAAAACTTAGAAATAAATCTGCTGGGGAGCAGGGTGGAAAGAGGTCCTGCTGTTTCCCTGTACCATCAGCATGGCAGAACTGCTTGGGTACCAACTCTGGGGCCATGGCTGCCTTCCAGCGTGACAAATGGATACACAGTTTAGTGGAGTCATGTTTGGCACTATTTTGTTTGTTTGTTTGTTTGTTTCTCTTGCAATAAATAGCAATTGTCTGCTAATTGGTAAGGCACAGTCTGTCCCCAGCCTGAGCAGCAGTTACACCCAGCTCCATTTGCCCCATCGTGTACCAACCCCCCTGAGCAGGGGTTGCTCCTTAAAATGTACCAGTGTGAAATATCAACAAGATATTACTGCAGCAAATAGCTGTGTAGAAATACTGCTTTTCCCTTGCCTCGTTTCACCTACTTTTTATCTGAGCCTGTACCAGTTTGAAGGAGATGTTCATCTGTGACACTGGTTCATCCAGTGATGTTGCTCCATGTTCTTCACTTTAGAAAAAAATTAATTTTTTTGCAATATTTCCACTTTCGTGTTGCAAGACTCCCTCTAAAAGATAGTGAGATGCTGTAGCTCTGATTTACAGCCTGCAGTGATTTACCAGGCTTTGTTCTTGGTGATAAAGTAGAGATAAATGATCTCCAGAGCACATCTATTTGCAAGTCTTGATTTGTTCCCATCCCAGCCAGCGCTTAGGAACCCTGCAGCACCCTTGGGGCATGAGTCACAGTGACATGGGAAGTGCTCCTGGTTTCTGGGGTAGTACAGGATTGTTCTGAACTCACTGGTGCTGGAATTTGCCACTATTTTTACCTGAAATCTGATAGAGTAGGCTAAAGGGAGGTGTGCTGCCAGCTTTCAAACATCTGTATATATTTACACAAACAAAAACACATATTTCTCTTTGTCTCTGCTGCTGCCTTTCCTTGATCCACAGCCTGCATCCAAACGTCCTCCCATCTTTTTCTTGAAGGACTGATGTATACCCCTTTGGCTTCCCTAGTGCCTGTGTTCATAGCATTAAAATAAAGCAAAGTAGCAGAGATTCTAACAGAAATGTCTACGCGGCCTCTCCTGGAGGTGACACTTCTCGTAAGAGGGGGTGATCAAGGAAAAACTCCTCTGCAGCACCCTGCACACGCATCAGGTGTCTCCCTGTCTTCTGCCCCATCACTGATGCACAGCACTGAGGTTTGGGTGCAGGGCCCAGTGTCCCTGGGGCAGCAGCACCAGCCCAGAGCTGACTCTGCAGTGCAGCAGAGATAACAGAGGGCTTTCCAAACCCAGATGATCTTTGTCAGGCAGGCTGTGCAGTTCTAGGTTTTGATAAGGCCGTGCCTTATCCATGCAGGGTTTAAGCACGCAGCTGACACAGTCAGTTTCCCATTCCAGAAAAAGCTCTTTGTTGCTCTGGGTTTAAAACCCTTGTGAAAGCTCTCCAGTGACTCCTTCCATCTGTTGCATTACCCTACATATATTTAGGGGAGAGCATAAAACAGCACGGTGTTGACCAGAATGCTTTTGTAGGACTGTGTAATCCAGTCAGAAAAGCCTGTAAATGTAAGGTGAGGGGTCTTTTTTTTTTTTTTTTCAATGTTTGTTTTCCCTTCCACAACAGAATTAAATCCTCTGCTTCTTTACACAGACTGTTGGAAGAGAAATTCTGCTCCACTTAATAGACTTCCTGGTGAGCAGCTACAGACGTGACCCGGTGGTTACCCGGTTACTCAATAACACCCGGATTCACATCATGCCAACCATGAACCCTGATGGATTTGAAGCTACAAAAGTGCCTGATTGTTATTACTCACGAGGAAGGTAAGGGTGGCTTAGGAGGGTGGGAGTAGGTAAAGGAAATGGGTGTGGAGCAATAATAGGAGATAGCCAAGGGACTGAATCATGCTTGGTGGAGCGGGTAGCCTCGAGGATGTGTTGGGGCTAATTTTGGCCTGTGCTGCTCTGAAGGCACTCTGTTACAGCACAGAGTTTTTGCAAGACTGAGTCAGGCTGGTGTTTATATGTGGTACAGCTAGAGAAAATTGGTCAGAATAGTATAATGACCTAAGCTTTTAGGCAGGAGACCCAGATTGCAAATAGAAGCACAAGTACCTATTTAGGCCTTTAGGGTGCTACAAAAAAAAAAAAGGAAAACCCCACCCACAGGGATCTATTTCAACTCTAGCTCTCCTTAATGAGAAAGAGGTGTGTCAAAGACTGTTGTGTAGACTCCTAAAAACGTGTTTAAAGCTCATGTTGAATGCAAATATAGTAAGAGGGGGGAGCTCTGTCTCACACAGGAGCTGTGCTAATAGCTGTGCTAGGAAAAAAGCAGAAGAAAATGTAACCTATCACTGCACCCTGTGCTGCTTTTGCATTCTTTAATGTGAGTATGGCAGAGACCAAAAAGTGGAGGAAAAGTTCAACATGCTAGAAGGGGAAAAAAGAGGAGAAAGTGAGGGAATGGGAAGAAAGGCCATGTGGGCAAAGTTGCACAGAAAAAGCAAACTTAAGAGCTGGAAGTTCTCATGGATCACTGGCCATGGCAACTTTGGAAGCAAGTGGAAAGGTAGTTTAGGTAGTTCAATTATTTAGGACTAAGGAGTAGGTCCTGTTTTCTTTTTAAATTAGGAAATAAATTTATTCCTCTGCAAATGGATAGGACTTTTATGGAAGGGGAATATTTTTTATCCCCTCACTGTCAAATGGTTTAACTGATTTAAGTTTAAAAATTAATACATCTGACACTAAATAGCCTCTCCGCTCTTTCATTGACTTGAGTGAAAAAGGAAGAAAGCATTTGCACAGGCTGGGTCTTCAAGTAAAAGGAGAAGAGAATACATCCTGTGCTTGAATTAGGTTTATTGCTCTATGTCCATAGTGGCAGCAACACAAGGGATGCAGCCACCTGGTAGTTATCTTCATCTTCTGCACAAGTGGGAAAAGCACAAAGAGAAGGACAACATCCTCCTTATCTGCCTCAGGTTTTTCTAACTCATGTATGTGTAGAGTGTGTACATGCTATATGCTTGTTAAATATTACTCACTGTTTCTACCTGAAATGCAATGGAATTGGTTTTACTTCATCCCATGAAAGTCCCAGTGCTGCCAGAGAGCAAACTAAAGCCCATCTTCTACTTGAGAAGATCTGCAGTGGTCATCTTGCCTGTTTCCTGAAGACACTGGTGTGCTACAGAACTTGAGCACTGGGAGGCTGGTGATGTGGAAGTGTCCACAGGCAAAACAGTAATGGGAGTGTCTTTTCTCTTTCTAAGGTACAATAAGAATGGAGAAGATCTGAACAGGAATTTTCCTGATGCCTTTGAAACTAACAATGCCAGCATTCAGCCAGAGACTCAAGCAGTGATGAACTGGATACAAAATGAAACATTTGTCCTTTCAGCAAACTTGCATGGGGGTGCCCTGGTTGCCAGCTACACCTTTGATAATGGTAACTCAGGTGAGCTTGTGTCAAACTTTTTTCTCCACAGCTTATTTAGTCTAGGAACACTAGTGGTACCAAAGCAAAATTTATGAGGATTTCTGCAAATTTTTCCAGCTTTTGAGCTGGGATGAGCAGACTTTGAGCCCCATCAAAAATTACTGCCTGGTATGACTGTCTGGGGGATGTTTATCCTATATGTGAGTCAGCCAGCACTGTATGTTTTACCAGGAATGGGAGTTTCCATGATGGCTGTCTTTGTTCTGCAGTTACTGGCACTTTGAAAGGCTACAGCAGGTCTCCAGATGATGATGTCTTCATTCATCTGGCAAAAACCTATTCTTTGAACCATGCCAGCATGTCCAAAGGCACTGGGTGTGACAACAGACAAACCTTCCCAGAAGGCATTACCAATGGGTATTCCTGGTACCAGCTGGAAGGTAAGAATGTCAGTGGTTGGTTTTTTTTTCAGCTGCTTCAGATGTGATGTTCTCACTCTCTCCTGCCATCTTTGACAATGAAAGGGCTGCAGTTTTGCCCAGAGTAGGGTGTTGATGAGGAGGAGCCAGCCAACAGACATTTGCATGGATTCTCTAATCAGGATCTGGGTGGTTTGGAGGATCTCCCAGGTGGCATTTGCACAGGTGACTGAGGCAGTCTCTGCTGTCTGGCTGCTGCTGTGCCCTTGATCAAGGCTGAGCAGCTGTGTGGTTGGTGTGTATGTGCATGCACTGGTGTGGCACTAAGGTCTTCTCCTGTCAGGAAAAAGGGTTCTATTCATGTATCATGTTCTTTTTTTAATGTTTGATTACTGAAAAAAATATTTTTATTTCTGTTTATGTGAAGCCAAATAGAGTATAGGTCCTGAGTATTGTGGCACTGTCTCACTTTCATAGTCTGAATTCAAAGCCTTAAAAGGCTCTTAGGATGACTTTGGCTGTTGTAGACTTTTACACCAGCCTGTGAATTTATCTGCCCCTACTTAGCTGGGAGGGCTTGAGTCAATGTAAGTCACTGACCTACCCCTCCCCAGCCATAATAATTATCATTTCTGAAACACCACTGAGCTTTAGAAAACACCACTCTTTGTCTAACTCCAGTAATGAAGTTGGTTTTCCACAGGAAGCAATAAATTAAAATGCAGTATTGAAGAATAACTTCTCTGGTGTACTTTTCTTGCAGGTGTGATGCAAGTACCAGCACTTTAAATCTCCTGTTTTCCTTTGGGCTTCGACTTGGTTCTTCTTTACAGCTGAACACTGTTTGTTTTATTTTACTTTTAAGGTGGCATGCAAGATTACAACTATGTCTGGGGACAGTGCTTTGAAATTACATTGGAGCTGTCATGCTGTAAATACCCTCCAGCAGACCAGCTGGAAAAATTCTGGAGAGACAACAAAGTTGCTCTGATCGAATATATAAAACAAGTCCATCTAGGTAGGTGTGCAGAGGGGGGAGGGAGCTGAAGCTGAGGCCAGGCAAGGCTGGCAGGCAGGGTAGGAACTCTTCAGCAGCCTGGCTCTGTGTCAGAGCTCACAGGTGGGGAGTTCTGGTGTAAATATGGGAGTTGTGGCTTCTGGAGAACAAGTGCTGCAAGGCCAGGGATGGGTAAGGGAGGAAAGCTTAAAGCTGTGTCAGGTGTGGGGGGATGGACACTAATGCAGTGGTGCAACAGGCTTTAAATGTGCTGTGGTGGGAGCAAGGGACAGGCCCCTGGGGCTGTCTTACCATGCACCCCCTCAAGGAGTCCACTTTCCTGAGCAGCTGTTTGTTTTGTAATTCTCTGAACATCTGTGTGCATGTGCACAATGTTTCTATTGCTTACCTTTTTTTTTTTTTTTTTTTTTTTTGCCCAGAATGTCTGACTGCTGTTTTATCTTTGCTTAGTGCCAGTGCTGCCTTGAAACTGGTCAGTGAGAACTTAGGGAAACTGCTTTATAAGCAGACATTGTTGGTATTCTGCCATTGGGAAGTACTAGATGAGAGGCTGATTTATTTTAAATAAAAAAGATATTTTTTAAAAACAAGCAAACAAAAAATAACCCAAGCTAAAACCAGCACTGAAGATGGAAGCCCTTCAGTACAAGACACACAATAAGTATGTATGATGCTTTCAGCAGATGAGAGGTAGAAGCAGGGATTAGAGTGGTGCTTTCTAACCTAATGTGAGGGTAAGCTATTAACAGTAACAACAAAAAAGGATTTTCTACTTTAATTCCCTTCGGAAGGACGGGAGTGACTGGATGATGTTATTAGATGAGCTTGAAATCACTGAAATAGCCTTTGAGTGCACCCAGCAGCATGCAGCCTGACTTCCTGGGAAGAGGAAGCTCACCACAGTGCTGTGATCTTTCTGTCCTCTCCCTTTTTCATAGGTGTCAAAGGCCAAGTTACTGACAAGAATGGGAATCCTATTCCCAATGCCATCGTGGAAGCCCAAGGAAGGCCTCACGTCTGCCCCTACCGAACCAATGAACAAGGGGAGTACTATCTTCTCCTTTTGCCTGGCACATATGTGATCAATGTAAGTGCCTTCCAAAATTCCTGTTTCTTATTGCATGGAGTCCCTGAGCACAGTGGGACTGCATCCTGACAGACCGATGAGCTGAACTTGAGCAGGTCCTGTCTGTGAAGACTCTTTAAGAGCTTTAAGAGAAAATAGTATTTTAACAGGAGTCAGCAGAAGTGGGGTTTTTGCTGCAGTAAGATCTCCAGCCCTCAGGATGTCTGGAGATAAGCACCAATCTGATCTGGGTGGTGGAGCCAGCGGGGATGAGTGTCTGGACCACAGTGACACCAGCTTGAGGTGTTTGAAACAAACAGCAGAGCTCTTGAAGGGTGAGGAGGTGGAAGCTGTAGCCCCAGGCAGCTGTGGGCTGACACCTCCATCAGGGACAGTTATTTCCTTGGGTCAAAGTGGCTCCTCTGTGGAGGCTGTTAGTAGCTGGTGCTAGAGAACATCCACCAGCCTACACTCTGCCAGCTACTAGCCAAGGGCTTATGCTTAAGCATAACTGCAGGATTCCCTCTGTTGTACAGCACGTCATGCACCCCCACTATAAATTTCTATCATCTCAGTTATTTAGGGGTGGTCTTATTGCTGTAATGTCAAAAACTTCTTTTTTCATTCTGTGTTCTCAGACTTAATGTTTAGGACACTTTTTCCTGTACCTTGAGAGTGTAAATAAGCACATTAGGTAATGATTGCTTCACAACTGAACTCAGCATTTCAAACCAAGTAAAAAATCTTTCATGTTTGTGCCCAGGCTACTGTACCAGGATATAAATCGATGCTGAAGACAGTGCAGATATCTGACACCACCAGTAACTTCAGTGCTTTGAAACAAGACTTTTCTTTCTCAGAAGTCTCTGTCAGGCCAACACCTTTTTCATGTCCCAAAATTCCCCTCTACCAAGACCTCCAGTGGACTTCAGCTGCAGTAAAACCAACTCTACACATCTTGGTTTTAATGACCATTGTGCTTGTCATTGTCAAATAAAGGCAGAAATGAGATGGGATGGCAAGGCACAATCTTCCTGCAAAAATGTGGCTCTTCAGGCAAGGTATTTTCTGTGCAAAAGAATGTATGTTTTTATAAACCAGATCCTCAGATTTACAATCATGTTTATTGTATTTTGTAAAATACTGGGTTGACAATCAAATGTTTAATTATAATATTGTATTTTTCTACATAAGCACGTTACTCTAGAGAAACTCTGTGCAGCCTGTGGAGGTAACTAAAGCATTTTGATGCAGAAAGTACAAATGCATTCTGAAGAATTTGAGTTCAGAACCATCTAGGATCATACTGCAAATGTTTGATGCAAACTCAGGTTCCTCCTTGAACGAACAGCTCACCTGCCCCTCAACTGTAAGCAATTAGCACAGTCCTAATTTTTCACAAT
Organism: Florisuga fusca; assembly: GCA_038090715.1. Lineage (NCBI taxonomy): Eukaryota > Metazoa > Chordata > Aves > Apodiformes > Trochilidae > Florisuga > Florisuga fusca. The sequence continues at coordinate 4,045,250 of JAAWXA010000019.1, read as the reverse complement.
AAAGCCACTGCTATAAATAAGGAATCACTTTTTTTTTTAAGTGTATGTTCTTTGTTGCCTGGACAGATGAGATGACTTCAGGCTGAAATAAGGTAATGACCAATAACACAGACACAGTGTAAGACAAGAAGACGGAAATGAAGCATAAGTATGTACCCAAGGGCTGTGTTGCTGGAAGCTTGATGATAACCTGTGCCACCAGGCAGGGGAGGGGAACTCAGGCCTCTGAAAACTGTTCCTGTAAGACAGAGCTATTGAAAACAAGGTGGAAACAGTCACTGACAGCTTCTTACCTTCGCTGTGGTCCATTTTTTACTCCATTTGGTCTGGAACAGAACTGTGTACAATTCAGTTTTTCTGAAGAGGTTTAGCAATGGCTTTGGGGTGTTCAGGGGTGTTTCACAGCCCTGTGACTGCAGGGCTTGGGCCATGTCTGGCAGATGTGCCCACAGCTGGCAGGCACACCCCGCCAGGCCCTGTCTCAGGAGGATGGAGTGGGTGAGGGCTGAACTCCCTGCCTTCCCCTGGCAGGGCTGCACATGGCATGGGCAGGGACCCCGTTCCTGGCCAGGTGTGAGTCATTTTCAGGGCCCTCTGAAGCTGTCCAGTAAACACAAAATTGAGCAACCAAAGCCAGTTGGTACCATCTCCTCTGTTCATTTAGAAACTTAGCTGCCAGTAATTTTCCTGAAGAATTGCCAAAGTAACCGGAAAACACTGTACCTATCTGTGGGAACACCAACCTTTTCCTCTATGCAGTAAATAAAAAAAATGCCAGAATGCTGGTGATTTCTGGATGCATAATTTTTTTTTTAATGTAGCACCCTTACTGCCAGAATACTCCTGCCTGTCCCCAGCTGGGCAGGGAGTGTGGTCACCCGTGTCTTGCCCAGCCCATGGGCGGATGCTCTGCAGCCTCTGAAGCTGGAACTTTAGAAATGGGAACAGAAATGCCCATGGGGAATGAGGGCTGCATGTGCAAGAGCCTTTCTACCTTTTCCTCCTCCTCTTGAAATGTTGTGGATTGTTTACTGGTCAGGAGTAAATAATTATCTACTAATGACTTCAGGAATATTTGGTTCCTATTCTGCCACTTAGACCAAGGAGAACTGGAGACCCCTTGAGTTTAAAAATCCCCCCAAAAGCATGAACTCTGTGAGAAGCCAGTGGCACAGCAGCTGAGTGAGGGCAGAAAGCTCCTGAATGCCACTTCAAAAGAATTAAAAATCCGTATGAAAACCAAGTAACAGAACTTCTACCAATTCATTGACATGAAAAAGGAGCACCAAGGAGTATATATAAACAGATCTTTATTTAAAGCTTTTAAATGGACCATATGATTTAGTTTCTTCAGAAAAGGAAAAAAACTGAAAACCAAAAGAGAAACACAATACACATGAAAATTCTTGTCATAAATGGATCTATACTCTGTGCAATTTGAGTGGATATTCATATTTTTATGGTTACTGACTGTGGTAGTACGTTAATTGGGTATCTATAATGTACACACCATGACAAGCTCTTGAAAGCACGTGCACCTAGGAGCAGTTGCACCATTGCATAGTTAAATTCACTATAAGCCAGTCTGTTTTATAGTCATTCCAGCTACATGTAGTCAAACAGCAAAGACTCTGCTTTTGGAAAAGCTATTTGGTATTTGGGGTATTATGTCACTGTCATGTTTCCAGGCCATTAACTGAGCTCAAAAAACATGAAGTTTTCTTTAAAAGTCAGGCTGTTAAAGCACCACCTACTTGAAAGGGGAGACAACACCTTTTAAGTGTCACAAATTCTACATGTAGAATATACGTGCGCACACACACGCTACAGAGAAGAGTTCATTTGAAGCTTTGAGTGCATCAGTGCTAAATAAAAATAATTTTCATGTTCAGTAAGTGCAATCCATCGTTAAGATACCTTACGCTGATGTTTTGGGGAGCTGCTTTTCGTTGCTTTTGCAACCTTTAAATGACAAAGTAACTGAGGCTGGGGGCCTGCCCCGGGTTCGGCTGAGCTGGGGCAGCAGGGCAGGCGGGGGAGGGGATGCACCGGCCCAGGGGAGGTGGCTCAGGGGGTGCGGTACCAGCAGAACCACGCTGCACAACCCACTTTATGGAGTTCCTGGGCCAGCCAAAGCCCGCACCCCCCTGTTGGCACCCTGATGCCCAACACAGCTCAGGAGGTGCGGGTGTCCAACGCCCTTTGCCGCAGGGAAGCACCACAGCAGCACGTCCCTCCTTGGGCCCCACGATGCCAAACACAATGTCCCATCTTCCCGGGATAACTGCTCACACACCCCATTTGGCAAGTTAACACACAAATTAAATTGCTTTAGCATTATAAACGCTTTCAAAGTTATGCCCTAACACAACAGCAGCTTATATTAAAATGGGGAAGAAGTTCTTCACCCCTATATTAATCTTATTTATCCATTTCAGCTTATTCAGTTTCATTATGCTTCTAACAAATATTCTAAACACTCTTTCGTAGGAACACAATTATTTGACATGACTATTCTTGCTGATGCTTCCTGTAAGAATGAGGAATTGTTTTTCCCCTCATACAAATCTTTTAAGGAGAAAAATTTGCCCCAAGTCTTGCCTGTGACTTCATACACACAGACACTTCAGAGATGACATTCAAACAAATTTACAACAAACAAAATTCGATGATAAAACTGCACCACAGGTAGAAAAAATGTGGGGTTTTTTCTTTACATAAATCAATTTTGTAGCATTTTTACTCCACCCTTTCTCCCCATGTGATCACTAGTACCACTAAATCAATATTCAAAGGGTGCTGGCTCAACAAAAAAACCAATCTTTGCATGGGCAATGTTCAATATAATCAGCAATCCAGCTACTGCTGTTTCATCTGTGCAAGTTTTCTAAAGGACAAAAGCAGCAGACTTCATAACTAGTAAATCATAAGTGAAGATGCAGTATTAAAGATTCTCAAATATCTTCAGCCCTTCCAGCTTTTTTGAGACACTGGAATTAAGCAAATTTTGCCACCTTCCTCGCATCCTTCACTTAGCACTTCCCCTCCTTGGTTCAGGAGTTGAATTTCAGTACTAATTGATAGCTAATCAATACACAGTGAAAAAAGTCATATTTAATTTAAAAGTGAGTTTACTGTAAAAATAAATGCAAGTTCTTGTAGCATTTGGCCCACCTGAAGTGCATGAAGGCAGAGACCAAGACAATTACTGAACACTCTGTACTGCCACACTGTCACCATCTGGCCACCTCTCCCTTCAGCTGGCTTGGTCCCCTGTTCAAAGGTAAAAAACCAAGTCCTGCCCCTTGCAAACCAACCCTGACACCTCTCACCACACCTCCCAGGCCACCGTCACCTCTGCTGCTACCAGCACAGCAAAGCAGTCAAGTTCTTGGCTCTTCAGAGACCCAAAAGTATTCCAAAGGAAAACAAATGCCATCAAATTGTTTTCACTCTGTAACGTGCCAGCCTCCATCTCTAGTTCACTGATGTTGTTCAGGTTCAATGCAGAAGTTGTTTTAGGGGAAGGAAAAATGAAAACAGAGCCATGATTCTTCCTATACCCCTCTTAACCTGAAAATAACCTGAATGCTTGCATTTTAATGCTACAGTTTCTTCAATATTATCGTGACTGTGATTCACTAAGTATGTGTATTTATGTATCTACACACGTACCAACAGACTAATCCAATAAATTAAACCTCAAAACACTTAAATGTAAGCAGATATTTACAAACTGCAATAAATTAAAATGTGTATGATATTAAATAAGGACACCTTAGAGACCTAACCAAGGAAAAACAATTGTCAGCTTCTGTAACAAAATGTTGCTGACTTTCGTGCCTTTATCCAAGGCCAGAATCACATTTCCAGCCCAGAACAAAGAGGCTGATGAACACCAGGCCAGTCAGCACTGACTGCATCCATACCCAGCCTGGCTCAGGGCAACATGTGGAGGCAGAACCAAAGATTTCAGCCTTTTGGAGTGAAGACCCACCCTGGGCTAGGGCCAGGGATGCAGTGCTGCGGTCACAGCATCACATACACCCCCTAACCCCAGGCATGCCCTTTGCCCAACAGCATCTCCTACAGGAACTGGGACACACTGATACATATCACTCCCTTATCTGTAAGGCATGCTTTGGGTGAAAAAACAAACAAACAAAACACAACCCAAACACTCCAAACCCTAAAATCATACTAAAAGTTATGAAAAACAACATTAAGCCAAATAAATATAATTCAAAACAAAGATTTGCTCTGATTCACTAGGGCCACAGGATCAGGAATCCAAATTACCCATTTCCTCAGCATTGGATGGAGTGGATGGTATTTCCAGGGCTGTTTCACCACATGCTAGTAGGAAAGGACAATTTTAGATCATAGAAGGGAAAATTAATTATACTGGATGGTCTTGGTTTCTCTTTTGCCAAAGCAGAAAACATTAGAGAGATGAAACTGGCTTTGAAAAAAAATCCCAAAGCTGAGCAATTGAGACAAGCAAGGATCATTGCTCTGACCATACCTGCCTTTTAGAGAGCACAAGTTGTTTTTTTTCTCAATACTGAGATCACTTAAGGGGACTAATTAGAAGAGAATGCCAGGAGTGGGATGGCACAATTTGTTCCAGCAAGAGCTCTAATAAAAACTGCTCCCTCACCACTGGAGCTGCACATCCCCTCACAGTGCCTGCAGAGAAGCCTAGAGACATGGGAGATGATGTAATGGACAAAGCTTTTCAAGCAGCACCCATGCTACCAAATGCTCCTCCTGAACAGACAACTCCACATGCCTGTCAGCTGCACCTTCCAGACTACAACACAGTCATCGTTTGGTTCTGACTTGCACGTGCAATGGAAGAGCCTTCACTGCATTTATCAAATCAAAATTAAGAAAAATAGATAGGAAGCAGTGTGATTGGAAGCATCCCTACTTAAACATTTTAAGTATCTGCCCAAATGAGTTCTCCATCTCAAGATGAAGGATTATCAAATCCCATGCAATCCATGGAAGGATTCTGCTGGCCAAAGAACTTCAAGAACTTCCAGCTACAGGCTGTTGCTAATTGCAAGGGGAAAGATATTTTCAAGAATTTGAATAAACATGTAGAGCTGGGTTTTACACTTTCTTTAGTTAAAACTAATTATGGTAAGACTTCAGAGATACTGGTATCTTTTTGTAGTATTTTTCAAAAATTAGCTCAAATGTACAAACAAAACATGACTGATCCTGGTACCTCAATCTTTACCCAAGATGGTACTTCTTTGCAGGCAAGACACAACCAAGGGTTTCCCAAGTCTCTCCTGTGCAGTTTCACATCCTTTCCCTTGGTACTTCCTTGCCTCCCAGGCATCTGCATCCCTGGGTTACAGGCAGCTGATACCAGAGTATTTCAGCTCCAACATGAAGGCAATTATAGCAGTGAAGGCCTCTGTGCTAGCACACAGACATCGTTCTGTACTGGGGGTGTTAAGGAAGTGATTTAACCTCGGCCTGCAGGATGGCAGCACAGCACAATTCCTGCATTTAGGCTACATCACCATTCTTGGCACACCCCTGACCACTTATCTGCCATTTCTCTGTCAGGCAGAAGATCAGCAACTACCTGTAAAATCAAGAAGGTGAAAAAACAGAGTTCATCTTGTAATCTAGTTTTCCAAAGCAATAAATATAACTCACTGGTACAGGAATTCTCTATCTGAAAAGCCACGCAGGTGAGTTATTTAACTCTATTCTGAAGATACTTAAGCTTACAAAAACACACTCATGCTACCTCCTCTGACCTCATCCTGGGACAGAGTCAGTGGACTCAAGTAAAGGAACTGATTTGTTTCACAAAGTTTTTGACACAGGACAGTGAGGAGACAAGAGCTAAAAGCAGTAAGGTCCAATGAAACCACTTTAGAGCTGGCCTTACACCTTGCAACAGATTTTCAGAATTCTTGTGATACTGAGAAAAATAGCCTAAGCTGGAAAGACTACTGAGTGTAAAGACTGTGTGTACTAGAACTACACTGCTTATTTGATTTCTGCAGGTGGACAGGGACTTTTTTTTTCTATTTTTAGTCAAGAGAATATAGTAATGCAGCTGCACAAAAAGTAAAAAAAAAAAAAAAAAAGTCTGCACAAGTCAAAAACAAGTGCAGAAATAAATAAGATTGTGCCCTAATGTTGCCTGAAGTGACATTACATAGCATCTCCTTCATTTATGTTTTCTGCCCAAGTGGTTTCTCATGCTGCTAAAATGATAGTCAGCACAGTACAGACCTCCAAACCCACAATGCATTTTAAAAGCCAATTTGCTAGGACATTTAAGAGATAACTAAGACTGAACTCGGATCAATGACTTCTACAGACAAACACAGCCCTGAAGAGTACAAAACACACTGTGACAGTAAGACAGACAATATGCTTTTCTATTTTCAAAACCTAAAAGGAATTGCTACTGCATCTTCCCCCACTTCCTGGTAAGACCTCCTCCATAACTGGATTATTTGGAGGAATTTAAGTTTTGGAAATGAGGGAGACAAGACTCTATTTTTTATTTTATTAACTCAGTGAGAGGATTCTGATTGGGCCTGGTATCATCACCAGGCAACAAGATACTGGAACCTGGAGAATCTTGTATCTTCTTAAGAGGAGGAACTCACATGAACAAACTCATCAACATGTCTCTCCTCTCAAAATCCTTGAATTTGGGTTTTAATGTGTGTATTTCACCAATAAAACAAATGACACTAACTTGTATAGAACATAAAGCACCCAGAGTGGCAGGAATTTTACAGGAATTAATTCTTTCTATCAAGAGGGATTTAAAATCTTCAAATTGACTTATGAAATTGGGTCAACCTTTTAAGAACTCCTGTGCATTTATACCAGCAGTTACTTTTCACACCATATGTGATGAGTCCCAGAATACTCATTTTCCAATAAGCATACAAAAATAGTTTCTTACTCTCTTAACCAGTTTATGAAGTTTCTTTTGCTGCTTTCCAGTCAACATCCATCTAACTAAAATAAGTTAGTACAATCATTTGTATGGGCTGTCTGCACACTGGGCAGGGCTTGTTCCTCTTCTTAAGCTTTCTTGCACATGTAAAACATGACATGAGATGTCCTGTTCTGCCATGTACTATGCAGCCATTTTTAGGCCTGCTCTGACAAATGACACAGGGTTCTATGCTGGTAACTGGTAGACTGGATTCCATGCTTTCCTCTTTGTCTTGCATTTCTCTCTTCTCAGGTTCCTTATAGTCTTCCTGACTGCTAAAAAACATGCTGCTTGATGTTGATGGCTGGGAAAAATCTTCACTTTCCTGCGATTCAGAAATCTGGACTGCTTTCTCCTCATTCTCCTCCACAGCTGGTTCTTTATCATCAGTCGTTTTCCCTTTCTTGCAGTCAGGAACATCAAAACCTTCTTCAGACTCTAGAGGGACGGAACTTTCTAATTTGCTCTTTTCCAATTTATCACTTTTTTCTTCTGGAAGCCAGTCCTCACGAAGGGCCCAGCATCTGTGGCAATGTCGTGGAAGTGGAGGATTCATTTCGCTACACTGGGGACACTTCCAATAATCCTTTAGTGAATTAAAGATTGGAACAGCTTAAGCTACTTGGAATGCACACCACTGAAATAAACAACACGTTACTGCCAAGATAATAGTTATACTGAGCTATCAGCTTGTTTAGAATTTAAGAATTCCATTCAGTGTTCAACCCTATTTTATGGTTCTAAATTAAAATCGTCTTGAATTCCAAAAAGACTCTCTAATTTTCTTTCTTTCTATCTAATCTCTCTTTCTTTTTGCAGTAGATTTGTGAAATAGAAATAGAGGTTGAGCAATAATGAGTTAGTATTTTTTATGCAACACTGAAGAAACCAAACCAAAAAAGTCTCCAGAGATCTCATGAAAAACTTCTTTCTGATTAAATGGTCGCTATTTTCAATAGACTTTTGAAAAAGAAACTACTGAAGAGACACTTAACCTGTGGGATGTTAAGCTGCTGCTGTGCAAAACGGCCGGGAGAGGGCACTCTGACACAGCAGTGCTACAGAGCAGAAAGACGGCTATTTATAAAAAAAGGGGCACTGTCACGGTCTTCAGGGATTACTCCACATGCTACACTGGAAATAAGCCACTATCCCATTAAAAATACACTTCATTTTTAAGACCCTTCTAAGAAATAATGCATGCTGCAGAGAGAATAAAAACAAACAAACATAAAAACCTATTCAGAGATTCAAAGCACTTTTTGTTTGAGTCCTGAATAACATCTGTGACATCAAAAGCTTAGAAGACCAATTCCTAAAAATAAGAGAGACATTTTTCCATACATAAACAGTGATATGTTTTGAAATGGTGGCTAGCCTTGTGTTTCACACACACAGGAGAGTCCCTCAGTCCTACAGAGCATCAAGGGACTGGAACACTTCAAACAGTTTTGGACAACAGCTTTATACAAGCTTCAACTGAAAAAAGCAAACATAAAAGAAGAAAGAGACACTGGATTTCAATTCTAGTGTGTGATTTTTTTGCATATACCTACATACTTCACCTCAAACTCCTGAATTTTTTCCCCACACTTCAAGCCTCTCACAGAATCTAGAAAAAGCCTTAAAATCTTTTGATTTTACAGTACTGGCCTGAAAACAAGCTTGCCTTTGTATCTGTAAGATACAGATTACTTCACACATGTTGGACAATAAAACTACAAACTACGATTTACAGGAAGAGTTTTTTTAAATATACACACCTCAAGATTTGGTTTGGGGTTCTTTTTGCATTACTTAAGGAGCCAAACTTTTGCTCCAAATTATTTTGTTTCCTTAAGTAAGTGAAACAAAGCTAGTGCAGGGTTATCTTTAATGTATTAGGAATCTTTCTAATTAAAAATAAATAAATCACTGTTTAATAATTCCTTGTTCAATCATTAAAATATTGTCTTGGAATCTTCAAGCATACAAGAAAAACCTGATTTGTATCTTAAAAAATCACTAGTGGCAATAGAATTTGTCTATACCACTTGATCTACTCTGTCAGTTCACCCAAGTCATAATGCTTTGCCAGTCAAGTTTTTACTTACAGCTAGAGAAATCTCTGGATCTTCATCAAATGAATCAGCATCACTATCTTCATCCTGGTAAAAAGTCAGCTGATATACCTGGTTTAAATAATAAAGTATTGATTTAGCTGGTTTTTGGTATGCAGTTAAAAATCTGATAGATTTTTTAACCTGACAGACTTTTAATCAAATGTAGTTAAGTAGTGCATATAAGTGACTTGCAGTTAGCAAGTAACTTCACAAAATCCAGTGACTGGTTTTTGGTTTTTTTTTTATTTAAACAGGGGAGATGCTTCCCCTCCATTCAGAGCACCACTGAGGCCACACCTGGAGCACTCCTGAACTCAAGGTCTGAACTCCCCAGTACATGAAAGAGATGGAGCTACTGGATGGAGTCCAGCAAAGAGCCCCTGACATGATGAAGGGACTGGAGGAGCTCTCACAGAAGGCAGGCTGAGAGCTGGGATCATTCACCCTGGAGAAGGCTCAGGGCAGTTTCATCAATGTGCAATTCATAACCTGAAAGGAGGGTGTCAAGAAGATGGAGCCAGGCTCCTTTCACTGGTGTCCAGGGACAGGACAAGAGGCAACTGGCACCAGTTAAAACACAAGAGGTTCTGTCTGAACACCAGGAGTTGCTTCTCGGCTCTGAGGGTGACTGAGCAACCAGCACAGGCTGCCCTGAGAAGCTGTGGAGCCTCTAGACTTAAAGATACTCCCAAGTCACCTGGACACAGCCTTGGGCAACCAGTTCTGCTTGAGCAATGGAGGATGAATAAGATCACCTTAAAAGGCTGCTTCCAACCTCAACCATTCTGCAATTTTCAACACTGCTATTGGGTGCAGGAGCACACATCAAGTCCTTTCTTCCTACAAATCACCATTTTATCTTATGTGCAAGTAGCACAACTATCATTTATGTTCATGTGGGCAAATGATTCAGAAATATCCCTTTGCAAAGAGTTACTAGGAACACTGTTCAGTTATCAACGCCCAAAATGTACTTAATTAAAAATTAAAACATGTAGAAATTAAGTTTCATGTATACATGTTGCCATTAACTCCAACAGATAACATTATTCTAGACTGTTCAGAGTCTGTTTCAGAGCCTGGGAAAAGCCTTACCACCATTCCAGCTACTGCCTGGTGGGTGTATAATGGCCTCTCAACTGTACAGGCATGTAATTTGATTTCATGAACTACTGGGTGTAGTTTGTGACACAGTTCTGAAATACACCTGTAGAGCTACTTCTTGTTGGAATCTCAACATTAAGTATTCCTGCAAGTTTCCTTACCCTCTCCCACTGCTTCCCCAAATACAAACCTCATCATCTTCATCTGTGAGTTCCTGTCCTTCTTCATTATGGCTGTAATCTTCTGAATAAATAGACTCAACTTCAAATTCTACACTGAACTGGTCTGAAACAGAACTGTGGTCAAACCAATCAGAGTTTTCACTTAAAGAACTGGCATCAAGATCCTGGAAAAAAAAAGAAAAAGTACATGTTCAACCTCACCAGTCCAAGTCCATAACCATAATTGTTAGATAGCTCATAAGATAAAACTGAACTACTCAAGTTTAATAGCTATGGAGAAAACAAGAGCAGCTGCTGCTAGACAGAACATCTTCTACAGGCAAGTTAATTATAGAAAGGTAAAAATAATCTAGATCTGTGGAAAATATTATCTCTTTAATAAGAGGCTGAAGTCAACCTACAGACAATTTGGAAGACTGCAGCTAGTATTACACAAAGGCTCTCCTAAAAAGTCAAAGACCAGACACGAGAACACGCTGTTGCTTGGCTGTGTTACCATCTAAATACCCTCCTCTCACCAGCTGTTAACCTCCATTTGAGACGGTAGCAAAACAATCACAAAACAAAAGTGAAGATGCAATATTAGTAAATTAGTAAAATATAAAAAAGCAAAGGCTTGGAAAATTATTATAATGTATCATCAGGGCACTATTATCTACACTTACCAAAGCCATACCAGAACTAACAAGTATTCTGAATTAGGGAAAGTCTGTGACTGCTTTTCTTGAAATTCTAAGAAACACTTATTTAGTGTTTCTAAATAGTCTGGTTTTTTTTCAGTCCTGTGCCAACTAATCAGTAAGAACCTGTTTTTTAAAGAATATTCAAAGTTACTATCTTTAAGAATTTTACTTCAGCTTTGTCAGCAGATCTATGTAAGACCCCACTCCACTCACACACCAACTTTTCTTTCAGCCTTCTTCCCTTCCTGTAGGCACAGCTGCTTTTAATTAAGGGCACGATCTTTTAAAGATGCATATTTGCATTTGTGGGATCTGCAACATTTGTACCACACAAAAAAAAAAAAAAAAATAGATCTCGACTTACAGGAATGGAAAGAGAATCTGATGAATCACTGCTATTGCTTCTGTCACGGCACAGACCACTGACTACACACCAGGAGAGACTTTCATCAAACGTCAAGGAAATGCTGTCCGACTTGTGTCGCTTTCTTCTGTCACCATGCAGATCATCTGAAGAATTTTCTTCTGGGCACATTCAAGAATTTTTATTACTCCAAAAACATCAATGCAATGTGCAGTTTTGAATATTCTAACAGAACCTTAAATATAATTTACTTAAACAGGAATTTAAGAAAAAACTAAGTCATTCGGTATTATTTTATGAGGAAAGAAGGTATCAAAAGCTTATTTAAAAAAGAAACAGTAATACTGAGAAACATGAGAAGTGTGAAACATTCTTGAAACCAGTATTTCAGGGGCTGGCTTTCCCCATCTGCCATTGTAAATGGCAGTCTACATGTGTAGGAAAAAAAAAAAAAAAATTACAGAATTGCAAATTTGGAAGATTTTTACTTGGCACATTAAACCTCTCCCAAATTAGGATCTTAAATGCCCTAGCTCCCTCTACAGTCAGTAGAAGAAAGACACTTTCAGAGGGCTTCCGAGTCTATCCCAGAATTTGCTGGGAAACAGAGCAGCTAGGTCCCAGGTTACATGCATGCAAAGGACCACATGCTAAGCAAGACAAGGTCAGGTTCAAGTTTCAGACACTCCAACAAACTTATCAGTTAACTGTTGCACTACATGTAATTGTATTTACTTGACAGGACTTTTGTAATAAGCCATTATGACTTTCACCACACATCAGTAAGAATATTTTCAGTGCATACTACATAAAAATAGAGCCCTGAAAGCATTGCTTTAAGCTGTGATCATTATACATGTTTGGTTTGAAAGCAAAAAGACAATGCTTTTTAAATACATGTTTTGAAACAATTACCTGCAACAGCCTAATTAGCAGGGGGACAGCATTTTAGGAGTAGGTAAGTCAAAATTCAGCTCCACTGACTTGCAGAGTGATAGAAACAAATCACATTTTCTACCACAGAGTGATAGAAACAGTTTTATTGAAAAAGCCATTGCAAAGTCAGTATGTAAGCACAGTGGAGTGAAAACACAACTTGGAGGCCTCACAACTTGGCTCAAGAGACCTCAGTAAGAGCCTGCTGCCCCTTTACAGGTGCCTTTTGCACCCACCCTCTATTGCCCAGTTTCTCCCTTGCATTGCAAAACACACCCTGATAATCCACGAGTCTTCCAGTCTCGAATCTTTCATTGTAAAAGAAAAGAGAACAAAACACTTGTACATACTTTGAGACTTCTCTTACTTTCCCTTGGTGCTTCTTGGCTCAGCCCCTCTCTTTTCTTTTTTCGCCCTTAGAGCCCCACCAAATTTGGTGCCCCCAGGCCCAAGGGTTTGTCCATCGTTGTCCTCATTTAGTTGTCATGGCTCCATGCTGTACTGATACTGTATCACCACAAGGTGGCTACACACTATATAAGCGGCTCCAAAGGAGCCGCTACCATCCCATTTTAACAAGAATAGTGGTTTAAAAGGAAGATTTCCTATAAATTAGAAAAAAAGTGTATATAAAAACACTATATTAAAAGAACTTTCAAGGTTGTAACAAACTAATAAATGGATGCAAAGACAACAGTTAATGATCAAACCCACAATAAGTAAGCACAACACCAGACCTTGTATGCTCTGGGTCATGCCTAAATATTACAGGTTGTGATGTAACTGAGACTTCCCATCCTTTCACCAGTTTTTGTTACAACATTAGAAAGTTCTTTTAATTTAGTGCAAACCGCTCAGCAACGCAGCACAGTTTTTGGACTGACTAATGTAACAGTGGCCTATAATGAACACAAAAAAATACTACACAAAAGCTGAGGAACTGGAGAATGTCCCCAAGTAACTGAAGAAGAAGGAAGTTCTGTGCAGCAACAGGTTATCACTGCCCAGGCAATTACAACCACCGAGTCAGGTGGTAACAAAAGGTAAGTGATGGAACACACTCATGTAAGAAATTGGACAGATTAGTATTTAAAAAGGACTACAGAGAACACTTCCAGTGAGAAATTGAGCTATTCAGGTTTATGCTGACCAGCTTGTTATTTGCTAGTTATCAGAAGAAATATTCCACATTTTGAAAATTAATTTGCCAGTGACTATTGAAAAAATCACAGTACTGGAGATGATCAAGTCATGAGACTCTCAAAAAAGTGCTTAAGGAATAGTTAGGTACCTAAACAGATCAAGTGACTACCAGACCTTTGATGTCTTTGCCAGAAATAGAAATCCAATGAAAAGCAGCTTTAGAGAGCAAACAAAATGCAAAATGTTGTGGCTGTCTACAGAGGAAGTTGAAATGAATTTAGTTACATCAGTCTACTATAAAAAAAAGTGTTCTCATTGTGTTATCACACATCATCATCATGTGTAGCAACACAAGTCCTGCTGAAGTGAACAAGTTTAACAGATCTGTGAAACAAGTTACTCCATCATCTTACTAACAGCTCTAGAGATCCAAACTGTGACATGATACTGGAACAATGCAAGGAAATCTGTATTTCTTCCAGATTCATTTAGACATGCAGAGAAATGTGAAAAATATTTGTCATCACCTTTCAAAATCAGTAAGGCAAAAGAATGCATTTTCTTTCCTAAGAAAGTTCTGCATCATAAATCTGCACATACCAGATTCACTGTGTGTTCTCCTCCTAGAAGATGTAGCTGGTCGGGAAGTCACATTTGATGAAGTCTGCTTTTCTTCTAATTCTTGCATAGATTCCTGGTGAACAGAAATACTGGGTAAGCCCAAGCATGAATAAGGAGTAAAAGGCTAGAATCAAGTAATTGCATCTAAACCACTAATACTGTAATGCAAAACTAACTCGAATTTACATCTCAGTTATATTTATTAAAACAAACAAACAAAACAAAACACCTTTAGAACATTTTCTTCAAGTTGAAATCTGGCATCATCCTCAGATGTGTCAGCAAGCCTGGAGTCTGAAAAAAAACAAAACAAAACACCAAAAAAAACCAACAATAATAAAAAAATAAAAAAATAAACAAAACCAACACAGCAGAAAGTCAATCTCTGTCTCAAAAACAGTAAAAAGCAATGAAGGCAAGTTAACATTGACAAAGTAAATTTTGAACTTACAACCCAGACATTTTGCAAGAATGCAATGCAGACATTTTGCAAGAGAATGTTTTTCAGGTGTGTACGCTTTCTTGTAGCACTACTGAAGTGGGAAAGTGTGGAGGAAGAAAAAAAAAAATCTCAACAGCAGAGATGCTCAAAATTGTATTATAAAGGTCTTCAAGTGAAAGCTATGCATTAGTTGGGATTCTGTAGATACTAAAAAACAGGCAGAAAAGGTTTTACATTTCTTCCTCTCAATAGCACATTTTACTACATCTTACAAAAAAATGAATTAAAAAGACATTTCACAGAAAAAAAAACAAACTACATGCTTACTACCAGAACGACCCTGAATTAATATACTTCAATGAAAGAATGAGAGATAATTTTAGTTTGCAAGCATAACAATAAGGGATAATAAAGAGAGCATGTTTCCCATCTTCAGCAGCTGAACAGTTGCCTTTAGAAACAATCAGAAACAAAGGGTGTCCTTATATGAATTTAGAATCCAATTTACAAAATGGTTGCTATTGTTAAACTTCTGGCTCACTCCTTGTATTACCATCTTTATACTGCAGGAAAGATGAGTGTATGTAACAAGTCTCCATGTATGGAGTGGCTATACATCAAGTTGCCAAATTTAAAGTACCCAGACCTTTTAAGAGGACTGAAGTGTAGCTGAGGGTGACCAGTTCTAACTGTACTCCTCATTTAGTTTTGAAAATTAAAACAGAACACTGACAGAAAGAATAAAAAGCATATGCCCTGACTTCATTGCTGGTACGACTTCAATAAGCTTTTTTTAATATAAAACCTTTTATATGTCGTTGAGGACTTTTTCTGGAAGAAATACAAGCTAATTACTTATTTTTCAATTTAGTTTTCTTTGTCTGCAGCTCTGATTCTGTCTTTTCTGGTCCTAATCTGATAAAGTTACCTAAAATCTGTTTAGACCTTTTTTCCTCCTCTAGAAGAAAATAGTTTTTGCTTTGATTCACTGTTTTTACACACTGAGCAGCAGTGTGTAAAGCCAAACAGTTCACTATGGAGAGACTGATGTTACCAGATGACTACATTCAAGCTGCATTAATTTAAGTTCTATTTTCTGTACTATTATTACCCACAAACAAAAAATCCAAACTGGCTCACCTTGTTGATTGATTGCTAGCAGATTTCTGGAAATCATTGAATACAGTCTCCTTAGATGGGAGTAAAGAAAGAGATGCTTAAAGTTAGCTCCACATAATTTTCAGAGAGAGCTTACCAGCTTTGAAGATGCAAAGAGTTAAAAAGGCCATACGTAATATGTGCTCCATTATTTCA
Organism: Florisuga fusca; assembly: GCA_038090715.1. Lineage (NCBI taxonomy): Eukaryota > Metazoa > Chordata > Aves > Apodiformes > Trochilidae > Florisuga > Florisuga fusca. The sequence goes on along the minus strand of JAAWXA010000019.1, from coordinate 4,029,368 downwards.
CAACCAGACTCTCAGAAAAGAATCTCATTTTACCTGTGTTCTTTTACTGAAAAGCTTGTTACTTCAAATAAATCTCCCAGGAGATCATTAGCACAGTGAACAATATGTTGCTGTTTTTCATCATATAATTGTTTAGACATAATATATTGTCCAAGATAGAATATTACCTGTAAAAGAAATGACATACAGACATTAAATACTCAGGTTCTCCTTTCAAATTTAAGTGTAAGACAAAAGACATTAAATTCATTAGCATTTGGTCTTCTCACTTTGCTACCCTAAAACTCCCTTTGAACTTTGTTTTTTATCTATCACTCCCCAAGGACTCTTCTATTCTACTAAACTGCAGATACTTTTGTTCAGATCTTGAGAAACTTGCTGAACACCACTTAACATGTCAGCAGAAAAACAAAAACAGTAACGACTCAGTATCTTCTAGATAAGCTGTGAAACACACTGACTTCTATTCACCCCAAACAAAAGAACAATCTATGTATATTCACTGCAATCAACCTCTAGTGATTAAAAGTTCTCACCTCCTTCATAGTAAAAGTGTCTTTTTCTGCACCAGCTAACTTTAACAACTTCAAAAATAAAGGCTTTGGTTTAACCTGTGTGGGGAAGAAAAACAGTATGTACTAATTATACACCAAAATCCTACTGAGACACGTTGGTTTCATCCTTCTGTAGTAATCTGACACAGAAACACACAATTACATTAATACCTCGAATCACGTTCAAGATTTTACTTTGCAAAGTTAAACTTAGAAGAAAATAACATGAACCAGACCATACTAAGCTTCTGATTTACCATATTAGCTCAGCCCCTTATCTTTCACTGGTGTGTATGCATTCCTCCAGTTGAGCTACAGGATTCATTTGGTAGTTCCAAGGTAAAGGGCTGGGTTCTGGGGAATTATTAAAGGCTTCAAGCATTCAGTCAGTGCAGTGATCCCTTGAAGGACACGGAGGGAAGCAAAAGGACCTTTGAGACTGTCAGGTACAGAGTGCAAGTCACAAGGTAAAATACTGGTCCACCTCTTTCCTCCTTTCTTCCTGTGACAGTTTCTGGGGCTCCGGTTTTGCATTTACCAAATGCTTTACCTCTGAAGACTTTTCTTATCTGGGATAAGCACACTCTGTCCTTTCCATTGTATTTCAGTCACACCTGCCTCCACAATGGCTTCCCACCCACCCTACCAGCAGAGTTGTATCTGCTGCCAGTCTATGACAATTCCCTCCCCTTTTTTTTTTTCCTCCTGTGCCAGTGCCACAACCAGCTGTGCCAACACCAGTGCAGGAGATGAGAACAAATCGCAGGGGCTGTCCCAGTTGCAAGTAAGATACCTACAGAACCACTGACAGTTCCTGGTCCAGTATATTCCAGTACTGCCATTTCAACGACAGCTTAAACGTTCTAAAAACAGGCTAATATTTAACATACCCCCTAAAAAAAATTAATTAAAAAATTTTAATTTTAAAAAATCTATTAAAAAGTAACATTTTCTAGCAAATTCTCAATAAAATACCAAGACACAATAAATAAATCATTGAGAAGAAGCAGGGGGTAGACCTTCCCTACATTCCATTTCAAAAATCTGCTAAAACCATCCTTAAGTTTAGGGTTAGTTGCAAGAATCACACATTCTGAAAACAATGTTAGATATCTATTCACCCCTTTCTAAATGCTGAATTATTTAGAGCAGGGAGCATATATTACAGTTTCATAAAGGAAGCAAAAAGTAAGTTATTAAACTCCTTATGACCACTGAGCACAGGCACGCAAAGCAGTTTCTCATCTCTGTATCCACAACTAGACCCATGGGTTCAGCTTCTTTCACTCCCCAGCCCTCTCTCCCTGAGTACTGCAACTCTAAGTTGTTCTGCCAGGCAGATCTGACAGCAGCCAGTAGCACCACGTTATGATGAGGACTTAAAAAATTAAGAAGAAACCAATGGAAAAAAAAAATCAAATTTGAACAGTCTGCTATTCTGTTATGTCGGGTTTTTTTTAAGTTCTGGTTTCAGTATACACTTTTGCAGACTCATAAACGAACGAAAGCGTTTATTACAACTTACAAATTCCAATACAGAGAATGTCAAATTCGAAGACCTTCAGTGGTAATGACAAGGTTAGTCAATGAACAGTGCAAGTTTTGCACTACAGATTTTCCACAACTCTTCAGTTACCAACTGATAATTTTCACCTCGAAATATGATCAAATCGGACCATAAAATTATTGTTACTATAAAAAAGCAGTATGACCAACAAAAGTCTCCAAGAAACAGCCTAGACCGAAACCATCACCCTCAATTCTCAATCATGAACCATGAATGAATTCATAAATTTCCCAGCGTTGCCCTACAGGACTCACTGCTCGCTGAGCAAAGCGGCCCTTCTGAATTAGCAGACACAACTCTGCAAAAAGCATGAAAAACCCGCGCGTCCAACAGAGCTACTGACCAGCGCCTCTTGCTCCGATGCGGTGACAGAAGAGGCATCCGTAAGGGAGGACATCTTGGTATTGCACATTTGCCTGCAATTCAGGAGAGAACATCCTCAAAACGTGGAGCACGGCTGCAGAATTCGGGTTCCCCCCCCCAGCACGGAGACTCCCCGGGGCAGGGGGCAGCGCTGTGCCCTGCAACACCAGGGCCGCAGCCCTTATCCCGGCGCTGCCCACTCACCTTGCTGCCCTCGTCCAACCCACACGCCGAGCTCCGGCGGCGGCTATCTGGACCGAATCGGGCCGAGCCGCGCCGGCCTGGGCTTTATATAGCACTGCCAACAGGAGGCAAGTCGGGGCTTAGCTCCTCCGCCGGCCGCGGCTCGACATGCCCGAGCATGACCAGGAGCGGCGGCGCTGCCGAGTCACCACGGGGGGCGAACGGGCGGGGGCCGACGCTGACTCACCGGAGCCTCCAGAAGCTGGAAAGGGGGTGCGGCGACGTGGAGAAACAGCCCGTTCTCGGCGCCCCCGCCCCTGT
>JAAWXA010000019.1:3932662-4026360 GCA_038090715.1 Florisuga fusca | reverse complement strand
GACGGTGCCGGGCGACGGTGCCGGGCGACGGTGCCGGGCGACGGTGCCGGGCGACGGTGCCGGGGGACAGCCCGGCGTGAGGAACGGAGAAGCAGTGCCTGGAGCGAGGGACACACAGGGTGAAGGCTTGGCAGCGGCAGGCGCTGTGAAACCCGCGCCGAGGGGCTGCGGGGAAATAGGCTTGGCTTGTGCTTTGCAAGCGGCTTTTTCAATTCTCGACTGTGGCTTTGTTCTTCTTACCCATCGTCCCCTTTATTCCCTCCTGACTGTGTTTACGGCCACTCCAGAAAAACTGTCGGGTGGCGGTAAACAAAACTTGTCGTGGCTTGTGGACGTGGAGCACTGAGGAGACAGCTGGAAGAACAGGCCTTGCTGCTAACAACCTAAAACTCTACCAGTGTTCCCTACAGATCTTCACTTGTACTACAATTTCTTAAAAAAAATACAATTTTTATTGCTTAAAAACAACAACAGCAGCAGCAGCAAAACCCATCACCCTTCGGTTAAAGGCAGATGTTGAAAATCTTGACTTCCCCTCATATACATCCCTCAGTTCTGAAGCGCAGCCCTTCCCGCACAGGCCAAGGACTTGCAGCCTCCCCCCCTCTGCCCTTTCCCCCTCCCCAAGCTTCCGAACAGCGGTTCTGAAACATCAGGCCTTGTTTGGGGATAAACAGCCCTAAGACATTTGATAGCAACCTTACAGTTCTGTAACTCTGCAGCGTATGATGGCAATAGAAAACTTAATTTTGTCAGTTTATTTTGAGGTTAACGTAGTGCACGTAAATTCAGTAACAAAAGTGTTGATTGCCTGGCCAATAGATAATGACATTTTTGGATACTGGTTTGATTTGCAATGCTCATTTGTGCCTTTTAAATTGGTTCTTCACTGGTGTTTAGGACAGAAAATTTCCCATCCAATGAGAATTGGAACGGTTATCTCCCGTTCCCTAGTTTTTAATATCTTTTAAGTGTAGGGTATTTGGAAGTACTTTTAAAAAATATTTTTTTGATACTTATTGATTACTACACTTAAACTAGAACTGGTTAGTTTTCAGTCTGACTCCCTTTCGTAATTCTCATTTTCTTTCTTTGCCCATGGTGACATTTTAGATTTTTTTTTTAATAGAGGATTTGTGAGAAACCATGAGCACTGCAGATAATGTTCAAAGACACACTAGAGCAGAGTGAGCGCAGCGCTGATTTTCCATGGCAACTAACTTGTCCAAACAAGCAGTGGACAACTGCCTGGACTTGTCCATTGGTCAAATACAGATTGTCAGCAGCCATGGCACCTTGTAAAAATTCCAGCAATTGTTTAAATCTAGATATTTGTGTGATGATGGATTTTCAAGATGAGCTTGTTATCCCTCTAGAGCTTAATGCTCAAGGTCTAGTGAGGGGCTTCGAGTGAGAGAAGCTGCCAGAATTTTGCAAAGCATGGTCACCTCCTGTTGGCACTGGAGTTCGAAGGCAAACAGAAATCTGGTTTAAGGGGAATGTCCTGCCACTGGCCAAGACAGATACCTGCTCATTTCCACCCAGTACCCCATTTGCTGAGATCCTTATCTAGCTAGCTTCATCATGAGGAGAAAACTACCAGTACACAAAAATGCAGGAGGATAGAACCAAATGGCTGCATTCAGTTGATATAACACTGAACAGAGTTATTATTGATGCTCAATCTTGTCCTGATGTGTCACGAAGACTATTTGATTCCTATACTAAATTATTTTTATTCAACTGAAGCAAAACAAAAATAATACAGTGTTTATGTAATTCTCCCCAAACCACAGTATGGTTTTGCTAAGGCTGTGTGGAAATTAAGGTGCTTTTTAAATTAGCAATAAATTTTCTACAGTCCAGGACTTATCAAACTGGTAACTAGGACTTTCTTTTTCACCCTCTCAACCAAAAAACACGTAATGACCAATGACTGTGAGATAAAATTGTGATTCTTTAAATAATAACTCTTCTTAATTCATTAACTTCAAAGGATTAGAACAAAAACAGTTTCTGTCTATAATTTTTATCAGTCTTCAAGGACAATCTTATCTTTTTTTCACAGACAGATTAATCTCAAGTTTGTGGAGGCTGCAAGTAAGTAAAACATGCTGTCTGTGCTTGCTCAGGGAAACAGGGGGGTGCTTTCTGATATGCAGTGCTGCACCACCTCTGTCCTGTTTGCCACTAGTTTGTCACTAACACAGCACACACTGCGTCATCAACATTCATAATTATTTTCTTATGCTTGATAATTCAGGACAAGAATAATTAAAAATTTTTACCTGAAGAGTAATAAGCTTGTATAATTATGAGACCTGACTTCTCTGCTATTTCAAGGTCATAAAAAAGAAAAGGAGGCATTGTACTGCAAGCCCCTACTTGTGCATTTCATTTATAATGTTACAGAAAATGTCTGGAGCAGATGTAGCCCAACTGCCTCAGCTGGAGAGATCCACTTTACATTGTGGTTAACTGACACAGTATGAGACCCTTTTTAGTATAAATTCAGAATCTAACTGTGGACATTCCATTGTTTAATGCTTGCATATTACAGAGGAAAGATGGATTGCTTTGCTTGCAGGGAGGATGCCCAACTCAAGTGAATGAACTGACTGTTAAAGACATAAACCTCAAAATTTCATGGTTTTGTTTCTCATTGTAATTTTCTTTGTTTTCCAACATGTCCTACTTACTCTTCCCTGGCTGCTGCCTCTTCAGCATTCCAAATGTACATGAAATGGTCCAGAGTTCTCAGATGCTGATCAGAGGATCAGAGGCATGGGTGGCCAGGGTTTGTCAGCTCTCATCTTCAACCCGTTTGCTGCTTCTTAGCTGAACAGCATTGGGTTAGCCTCGTGTCCTGTCTGTCAACTGCTCCCCCTCAAAAAAAAAAAAAAAGGTTCTGGGGCCTTACATTTTGCCGATGTGTCCTTTCCACAGCAGGAAAGGCTGCATCTCTGCTAGTGTGTCACAGAGCTGTGATCAGTCATGTGCAGCAGATTGTCAGGCACAGCAAGAGGAAAAAGGATGCTGAAGTGCAGTCGGGGCATGTGTGGCTTCACAGGGCTTTCTGCCAGGCCTGTCTGCTGCAGCCCTGACCCCACATGCCAGACAGTGGGTCAGCACATGTCTGTACAAACACAGGAGAAAGAATTCTGTTGTTTTTGTGATGTTCCTGGTTTTTTTGTGTAAGAAAAAAACATAATGATAAGAAGCCCTCATGGCAATTATAGTGTATTCAGTTCAGGGAAGATACACTTCAAAAGCCAAGACCAAGTGTGATGCAGAGGTGACAGCACCAGAAGCTTCTTATTATAAATGACACCCATTTTCCACTCAATGGAAAGGGGGCAGAGCCTTCCCTGGGGCACTGTTGGACAGGCAGTAATGACAAGCAGGAACCCAGGCTCCAAGCAGCAGTGGGAACCCAAAGACCACACATGGTGCTATTGCAGCAATTTAAGAGGGAACACTAAGCTGCACTTTGTTGTTAAACTTGTGTTTTTCTGATGTGCAGAGCTGTGTTTCTGAGCTGCTCAGGGCTGCTCTGCCCTCGCCAGCCACCCCTACTACCTGCAGAACTTTCTGGTTGGGTTATGAGATCGGCAGTTTCCTACATTTGCATAATTTCAGATTCAACCTTGTTTATTTTTAAAAACACAAAATAACTTCAGGTGGACTGGCAAAGATGTTCTCAAACAAAATGTTTTTCTAGCAGCTGTTCACAAGTTCTTACATCCCTCCCACGGGCACTCAGCTCAGGTGTGCCCTGCTCTTGAAAGCTTTAAGAACAAGCTGTTTCAAAACTACTTGGAGCTGGAACAATCCCACATCAGAAGACAGCAGCTCTTCTGCTTTTGTTAACTTGGCACCGGCATTCCTTTGTGCATCTGGGAGGCACTGGTAGTCTGTCTGCCCAAATCTGATTCTTATTTGGTGGCAGCTCAACCAGCCACGAGTAAAATTAAATAAAACAATAGTGTATGCCTTTTAAAGTGAAGCCAGATGGCAAAAAAAATATAAATCAATTATCTTGATCTTCTGCTTAGAAGTGCTCGGTATCTAGCACAGGATGAAATATTTGGATGTTTGGTTGTTTTTTTTTTTCTATCACCTCTAGTTTTCTGTTTAGAAAGTCCTCACTTTTGGAGCTCATGGAGTGATTCTAAAGGACAAAATGGGAAACATGTCAAAAAAAGGCTCTGCTTATTCTCTGTAGTTCTGGTTAGGAGCATTACTGAGGGAAGAAACTGTTTTTCTTCTACTCTTGCTAAGCAGGGGGGAAGTATGTGGCTACATTGCAACCATTCCCTGCTTTACTAATCTCTAGCTGTGAAAATTAAATAATCCAGTGGTATCTCCTCCTGCAGGAGTACTTGGTTGAATGTAATTAAATCAGAGAAAGCTTCAGTTAACAATGCTCACCTGCCTTGTTTAAGCAAACTGGGGTGACCCAAATTCAATTTAGAACTGTTCTATTAAGTCAATATTCATTTGTCATTCAACTGTCTGGCACAAACCACATTTCTGTTCAAGGGAGTGGCCCAGCAATGTGTGTGGGGTGTGCACAGGTTAATAGGACTCACAGAGGGATAAGATGCCTTTCAGAAGCTCTTAAGGAAAACACTCTGAAAGATATTGAGGGACAGCCTAGATGTAGGAGAAGCTGAGAACAAATGTAGCATGCAGTCCAAACCCAGTCTGTGTGGGATGCCACGCATGGACAGAGCTACAGCTGATAATGAGGTCAGGCCTGAAGTACTACTAAAGTCAGGCTGCAGTTTGGGTTAGAGGAGGGAAGACAAAAATTTATTTTAACAGTCTGGCTATTACTTGAACTGTTTGTTACTAACAACAAAACCCAGCAGGGTGTTGTATGACACAAGCAGCTCCTTACCTCAGACCCATTCTATGCATCTGATCAGATATCTCCTGGAATTGTCCCAGCTTTTCTAACCCCTTTGTCCTCGTCCCCTGCAGGCTCCCATGCTTGCTTGCTGCCTGCCTGTTACACAAGGAATATATCCTTGATTTTGCACCACCAAGCTGCTATACCATCCTCCCTTGCAGACCTTCTTGTGGTCTGCTCCACAATTTAATGTTTGGTTGAAACAGATTTACTGACTGCTCTATTTTACTTGATGCACAAAGAGCTATCTACTACTAAGGAAAGCTTCAGCACTCTTTTTGCTAACGAAATTGATTTTGCTTGTGAATTACAAAGTTGCCTGGCTGCTGGCATCAGTTTTCTCTCTACTTCCAAAAGCATAGCTTTGCCAATGCAGCTTATAACATCCAGTGAAACAACAATGCTAGTAGCTAGGAAAGTAGGCTAGACTCTTCACTAGATGTAGTACTAGTGCCTGGGGTAGCCTCAGCTTGAAACCTTGAAGGTATATTTGACTAGTTCCCTCCAAGAGTCTCTTGCCATCACAGACAGGGCTATGTTTTCAGTCTTGAATGTATACTCAAAACCCCACTTTAGAAGTGGAGTCGCTGAGGAGAGGAATTTCCTTGAGAAATCCCCCAAATCAGGCATGGATGCATATACCTGCTGAAATAAACTCTTATACCTTGCTAAGTCATATTTTTGAAGAGCCATGTTGCTTTTCTGGTTACCCAATGCACATTTTCCTTTATGTCCTCTCTCAGTCCAGGTAGATCCTGGTGAAACTTTGCCTCACCACCTAATGGCTGGCATGCAACTGCTTGTTGCTACGGAAGAAGGTTTTTATAGTGTCCAGTTGCCTGCCTGTAAATTAGTACTCATTTAAACACAAACATGAAACAACAACATCTAAGGAAGGAACACATTGATGCCAACAAAACAAAGAAGTTCTCTCTGTGGACTGAGGGAGTAGTAACATCAGCACAACGTATGGGAGGGAACTGGTGCAGTTCTAGGAGGGAAGCTGTAACTGTGCTGGTTATGTCATCTTTCAGTGACTATAGCAATAGGGACTTTTCTGAGCCAAAACTGACATTTTGTTGATGAAACCCGTAAACTTTGACACTGACAGAGAGCCTGGAGTGTCTGGAATCGCAGCAAATCAACCAAAACTCCCCTTGAGATCCAAACCAGGAAGAGGGCTGAATCCATGGGCTCCCAATAGTCAGTGTGCACGCACTGCACTGCTTCCTTTGTGAACAAGCAGACCCAAGTCACTGCCTAACTTCATCACCAGACAGCTGGTTATCCATTTCCCTTCTCTCTCCAAGATGGTGTCTGTACTTGGTCTGACTGAAAGACTCTTTCCTGGGAAAGAAATGGAAGAAAAAGGCCGGTTTTCTAGATGGAAAACCAGTGCATATTTGTACAAGAATGACAAGCTGGCAGAGTAGAAAATGGATTCATTGGTGAAGCTTGTACCAAGTTTTGCTTTCATCTAGCTGGCAAAGTAGTCTGTGAGACAGTGCTGTGTATCTCAAACATATTGAGCTTTACACAGAAAACTGGCTATACTGGAGAGGCAGTCATCCCCAAGCATGTGATCTTGTGCTCTTTTAAGTTTGCATAGCATAATGAATATGCAGTAGTTGTTTGGTTTTTCATTTGTTTGGTTTTAATTATTTGTTTTAAGTGGTATATTTTAAAAAGATTCAAAGGGAAGGAGATCTACACATGACAGAGACAGAAATTCTCCTTTAAGTGCCCTAACATGCCTAGTTATGATATAGTTGTAGCAAGCCAAACATCTTAAGTGATCTTTCCCCAGATTTCTTCTTAGTAGCAGTTGGAATTGGAGGTTGCAGGTTTCTGAAATATTGCAGAACTTGCATCCTTCATTTTTTTCCTTACGGCTGACAATGTGATTTATTTCCTCCAGTCCACGCATATGTCTTCTCTGTACTTGCATCTCCACAAAGAACTCAACCAGTCATATTGCTCTCCATTGGCAGCAACCTGACAGGATTGTCCAAGTATCTTATCAGTATGACATAATCATATTAACACATGTCAAGGATGTGATAGAAGCTGTTATTCACTGATGTTCTTAATGGCCTTGTTTGACCTGTTCCTTCCATGGACCCTCAAGGTTTGTCCCTTGCTCTCACAAAAACATGGAAAGCAGCTCTTTAGCCTCAGCATTTAGGCTCCATCTGCAGCTACTCACAGTTCACCTGCAGTTCCTTTTTTTCTATTCAGATGTCCATTTCAGAAGGCCTGGGAAAGTAGAGAGTAAACCTCATCTCTCAGAATTAATGGTCCACTACTGTCAAGGGAAACTAAAGCAGGAGATACTTTTCTTATGTGACAGAAAAGCAAATGTCAGTAAAGATTTCAGAGATCTGAAGATCTCTGCAAAAAATTGTCTTTCGGTGGCAAGCTGCCATAGAAAAAATCCCTCCTTTTGTGGAAGATTGTAAGACCAGGTGCAAGGGGTTAAGCATAAGCACCTAGACTCTTCTAAAGGTCCAGAAAACCTTAGGGAACTGAGCTGGCTGAAAAGATAGCTGGGGGTTCCTGGAAGGAGTCCTGTGACCCTCAGAGATGCAGTGAGCAGTTCTGCTACAACAGCCGTGATGATTAATCTGCTCATGCCAAGCTGTATGCCTGGAACATGACAGTCACAGAAACCAAAGGGAAAGCTCTCATATATGTTTGCCACTTTTACAGTACAATAAGGGACCCCAAAACAGTGGGATTTTGGCATTCTGGGCTTCAGGTGCCATGCAGTAGCTTGGATGACCAGCACTATCTTGAGATTGTTTTTTTCACATTTACCTCTGTATTTCTCCACTTTGTTCCCTGCAGTGTTTTTATCTCAGTATTTGCATATTATTTGTCTCCATGTCTTTGCTGTTTTTCAGATTTAACTTATATTTAATATATATACTCTATATTTAAAAAAAAATTCATATGAAGAGCTTGCAAACCAGTCTGCAAATACTCTCTCATGTGTTGTAATTTTTGGTAATTACATGCGAAAATGTAGAACTGGATCAGAAAAGAAGCATGTAACAAAAGGGTTTACTCATTTTTAAAGTGTTTTTATGTCCTGCCTTTCTTCTTTCGCTGTAGAGTTTCAGTTCTTTATATCTTCCACTTGAAATCCACCCAGTAGAGCATGTGGCATGTTTCAGCCTGAGGAGGACTCTGATGGGTTCAGCTGCACTACAGAAAGCTGAACAAGACAAGTACTTCTTCTATGTGGGTTGTTTTTGTTACCAGAACAATTATTTTTTTTTAATTAAGTATGAAAAAGGAAAAACAAGGGGAATCCCCCACCCCAGCTGCCCTACAAACTGAAACCTGTTTCTAAGTGCTGATGGGCAATACAGATCAGTATAACATCCACAGTCTCAGTGTCAGGAACAAAAGGTTCAGGGCTTGGGAGAGAAAGAGCAAGTATCAATCCAAATGCAATATGGATTTTTGAGGGTTGTCTGTGCCATTAAGCTTGTTTTTCTACCACCTCCCCCGGCTCCATTAGCCCGTCTGAAAGACATCACCTCTGTTTACAAGCCTTCAGCCTTAGACCATGCTGATTTTGTGAGGTTTGTCAGTGAAGGTTGGTTGGTGAGTTTGCCATCTGGTGGAGAAAAGGGTTTTTTTCCATCTACTGCACACAGAGAAGGGCTCTTACAAATAAATGGAAAAAAAACTTGTACAAACCCATTGATTCCTCTGGAAAACCAGGACACAAACTAAACTCTGACTGCAGATGGAGAAGCCAGGGAAAATACTGTTCTGTACTTCCCTTTTGTTCCATTGAAGTGTTACTATCCCGATTGTATCTTGCCTGCAGAGAAAGCAAGTGCATGGACTTTTTAATATTCAACTGTGTCCATCTTAGCACAATTCAGATCACCCCCGGTATTTAAAAATAATCTTTTCAGCTGCAATATCTTTGATTCTGTGCATTTTTCTTGGCCATTTCATAGAATCACGTTTCTTCTGCCCTTTTATTTGTGTACCTTGGGAGATACGCAGGCACTGGGCTTTGACTTCAGACCAGCCATACTTATCTTACCAGCGTGTGGTTCAGATATGAGCCAAGGCCAGAGGGGAAGTGGCATGGTAGAACATTTCGAGAGAAAGACATCACAGTAGTGTTACTCACACGGGAAAAATCCCAAACCCACTGTTGTGGGTCTGTAAGTTATTGCTGCACTGTGACTCGGCTGTCGGGAGACAGGCTGCAGTTTCCCCACATGAGTAAAAACATGCACAACCATCACCAGAAATGTAGTGCAGTGAGCTATTTAAGAGCACAGGCTTTCAGCACGAAAAATACAGTTTTAAGAAGATGCATGACAACACTTGTTTTCCTCAATATCAACTGAAGGTCTGGTACAATACAGGCCATCCCTTTTTAGCATATAATTGCCCAGCATGATTTTTAACTCATTCAATGCAGGAAATGCCACAATAGCTAATTTCCTCTTTCTTACTGGATGGGATGTAAGTAAGGCTGCAGAGTCACTGACTTGGACCTGTCTTACCCTCTTCTTGATCTCTAGTCAGACACATTATCTATTATAGATGCACTGCTCAAAGAAACCTGTCAGCTGTGGGACTCACTCAGTTGCACAGTCACACTAAAATGATTGTGTTCAGTGGTGAGATAGTGAAAATTTAGCATGCATTTCCTTCTTCAGCATGTTGCTTCACAGAGATCTATTCCCATGCTTTTGCTGCCCCTTCTAGCAGGCTGACACAGATATTTGTGCATCTATGGCATAAAGTGGAAAAAAGCAATCTGGAATACCTGAGAAATAATGCATTTTTTTCTGCAGATCAGCTCCCTGGGTTCCAGTTACACAGGAGCTGTGTCAAGACATTACCCAAATGGTCGCAGACAGGTAAGCAGGGGAAAAGCTGGGATAGCCTTCAGCTAGCTGAAGGCTTCACTACTGAAGGTGAAGCTTACAGAAAGCTTGACTGATTTCAAAGCACACCACTGTGAAAGAGGTGTCCTGTTCTGTCTCCTCACTTTGCTGGATGGAAACTCTGATGGTGGCTTTCTTTGGAAGCAGTGTGGTATTGGATTGGCTTACTCACCTTGCACTGTTAGGTGATGCAGCTAAACCCATCACATATCTCACTGAAAGAATGTCCTGAGCCTGTTGAATGCCCTGCTGAAACAATGGCCTTGCCAGGAGCTGAGCATTCCCAGCCAAGTATTTCTTTGAGCTGGCTTTAGCTCATTTGACCACAGATTTAGCTGATTCAACAGCATCCTATTTACTTTTATTTGCTGATAGTATGTCAGCTTCCCTTTTCATGTGGGCAATTGAGCATATGGGGCATCACAAGGAAAGCAGGAGGAACACACAGCTGGAAGTAAAACTGGAGATGGAAATGGGGAAATAACGCCTTCTGAAGGCAGGCAGCCAGGGGTCTTTCCCTTATCAAGTAACCACACCTTGAATGTCCTGCTGTTAATTGCAGTATGCAATTTTAATTGCACCCGAACTGATAAGCCCCTGCAGTATCTCCAGTGATAGAACTGGGTCCAAATTCCTAGAAGCTTCCCTCAGGTGTTGCTTAAGGAAAAGTAAAGAGTACACGTTACTACTGATAGTTACTTTAGCTAGCCCTAGCCAGCTTTTCATGTGTTGCAAAGAAGCTGAACAATTTCTTTGCAAGATGAGTTGGACTGATTCTCCTGATAAAGACATTTCTGATGGTAGTTTGCAGGCTGTTCTGTTTCATAGCTCATTTGCTCTGTACTTCAAGCTGAACCTGTTCTCTTCTGTGAAAGCTTCTTTGGAAATGTACATCTGGGAATCTGCAGAGAGCATGCCCCAGCTGCATATTTAGCATTTCCCTTTGTGACAGCAAATGCGCTCATTTTACTGTGCCAACTTTTTCTTTTTGATAGAAGAGTGACTGAGACCCTCTTTCATCTTGAGGGTTATCTTTCCATCACTTTCAAACTTTTTCCCCATGCAGTTTCAAAATTCCAATCTTGATATTTCTTTACCTACTAGGAGTCATGATTCCCTGTGGGTATTAACAGCTTTCATCAAGCAGTTCTAGAAAATAAATTTGCTCCAGCTCAAGACACCATTTCCCTCTGCCGTTGATGGTATTTGTTTAGGGAAAGCTACTGCCCTTGCAACACAGTATCTCAGAGGGAAGTCACAGGGATCCACTACCCACATCTCTGTGGGTTCATTTCACAGTCCATACTGTTCAGCTTTTACTCAAATGATTGCATCCAGGGGGGAGCACAGCATGGGAGCACATTGCTCTTTGCTGACACAGACGGGAAAGGACCTCTGGAATGTTCTTTCCTCTGGAAAAGCAGCAGCCCCAAGGAGCTGTGGAGCAGGACTGTCTCACATCACTGTCAGCGAGCACATGGAATAAGAGTCAAGAGTTCTTTTTGACAATTGTTTCATGCAAGACCAAAAGGGTGATTGCAGCACAGCTGATGAAACATTGTGGGGTTTTCTGTGCTTTACATACACATATCAGCTCTCCATTTTTACTAGGTTTTGGTTCTGGTTTTCAGTGCAAGCAATGCCTCTTTAGAGCCCAGTGTTTCTGGCTTCTGCTGCATCCCAGTCCTGTCAAGCCACTTGTGCAGAAAAGTCTTTCCTGAAGTTTCTTTTACTTCAGTCATTCCTATCCCCAAAATGTTAAATCCTGTTTGTCAATCAGGATGTCACATCCTAAAATAATTTATTTCAATATCTTTCTATGCATTGATTTACATCCATTTTTAAAAGGAAACTCTGGAGTTTAGGGGACTGCTTATCATACTTTTACACTCAATACTTTTACACTGAGGATACTTACCTACAAGATATATAATTCATGGCTTGCTTAGGGGCAAGTAAGTGACTAGAAAAAGCAATCAGCCTTTAAAAACAGTATCTCAATATACTGATACTGTGAATTATTATGGGCTTTCAAATGAGTTAAGCTGTCTTAATGGAAACAGAAATAGCTGATGTAGCATGGACTGGTTCAGCTAAATACAGCACACTGAAAAACAGGACCAGCACACAAGCCTTCCAAAGCTCTTCCCAGCATACAGGGGACGAGGCTAAAGAGTTGCCTCCACGGAAGGCCGCGGAGGCAGGCAGCCTCCCAGTCTTCAAGACCACTTACAGGCACATAAATATGTTAAGGAGCACTTGAGACAACTCTTTGAGGGCTTCTGGCCGAGATGACAGTGTCTGTACGTCAAACAGGGCTTTCTTGGAGTTTTGTTTATGTGTGAAATCTTCTGCTTCTGCTTCAAAACCTCCCTTCTGAGGCTGGGCATGCAGACGTGGTGTCTGACAGAGGTGCCTCCTCTCCGCCCTGCTGCCCGCAGCCCTGTCTCTAGCCGTGTGGTGTCACTCTCCTCCCTTCTCTCAGCACTGGAACTTCCCTGCCTGCCTAGCAAGGCCTCCCCTTGCTGGCTGAACCAGTCCCGGATATTCTGCCTCGCAGGGGGTCAGATGAACCTCCAAGCTGAGACAGACCCAGGGGCAGAAGCAAGTGTCCAAGCTTTGATAACGGGGAGGAGCAGGACATGTGCCTTTCAGCAAGCATCCCACTCCACTGACTCTGCCATCTCATGCAGTGTGTGTGCTAAGCACACGTCTTTCACCAAATCTGCTTCTTTCCAAAAGTTTCTGATTTTCGTGCTACCCATATTTTATTTCCTCTCTTCAGCATCCAAGGTGAGGTTTGAATGGCACCCAAGTACAACTGGTTGTGTAATTTTGCAACTAGTTCTAGAAAGACAACTTACTGTAGGTGCTGAGAAACCCCAACTCACTGCTAACCCCCCATGTGTCCACCCACTGCTGTTGGCTGGACCTTGGTGAGGCTGTAGGTTTAGAGGTACAGAATGAAGATTTTTATGTCTACTCCCGATAAATGCAGAGCTATCCATGGATCAACTTAGCCTTTAGATAAGGAAGACTTCGAAAAAGTCCTCATCGGGTTTTGTTTGGGAAACAAATCTACATTTCTCTCCCCCCAGGCTTTTTTTTTTTTTTTCCCTACCTGTGGACCAAAGTCTTACACAAACTGTAGCTGAAGAAAAGCTGAAGAAGTGGGTCTCTGGAGAATCATACTAGCTAAAAAACATTGATACATTGTCATCCTAATCAGAAAAATCATCTTACCACTCAGAAAAGTGACACAGTGTGTTTTCAGAAATACAACATCATTACCTGGAGGACACGACAACATTGCTGTCAGTTTCTCCTCTCAGCTGGGTGAATAAATAACAGTTTTTGACTAACCACCACAAGCAATGCATTTAAAAAGTAAACCACTCCAGATCCCAGAAGACCTTAACCTTTCCCTTCCACTCCTTGGAGAGAAACACTTTATTTCACACCAACTGATGCTGCATAACCCTGGTGCCTTTTTTTCCCTTCTGCTCAGAGACAAAATCTTGAGTGGAACCAACATGTGCATGCTTAGATAAATTACAAGATCTTCATCAAAGTTTAAAATACGCAACTTCAGTGTCTTGTAAAACAAAACCTATTCAGCCATTCTAGTTACAAAACAGAAAAGAATAGTGTGCAAATGATTTATTTTTCCTCAAAGAGTAAGGAGGATTAAAAACATTACCAAGAGAGTAAGGAAGCAGCACAAGGACTCAGTTTCCTTGTTAAACAGCATACCTAATTTAGTTGGAGAGCAAAATGTCATACTTGTCAACTATGCAGCTTCATTTCTGGAAAAGTTGAGCACATGCCATTCTCCACTAAGTACAGCTAGAAGGGAAGAAGTTCATACTGACAAATCTGTCTGTACTATTCAGATGACTAATCATGGAGTTAAACATCTAAACTTAGACCTTATATTTAAAAACCTGCCTAGCTGTGTATGTGCAGTATATTCCCCTCAGTTGCCTCCGTGTTCCAAGTAGCCATGATTTCTTCATGTGCTTTGCCAGATCAGAACACAGCTCCCACCAACAAGTTTGCTTCTCAGCCTTCCCTTTTTTAAGGAACTAAAAAAATACAACCGTCTTCTGTGCTAAGGTCATTAAAAATTACATTCTTATGCCATGCTTCAACCAGAGGTCTCCTCCCTGCACTTCCTGGATGTGACACAGCCATCTACAGTTCTAAAAATAATCCTGCTCTTCTCAGACACACTGCCAGTCTGCATCTGCAGGCTGCATGAGCTGGTTACCCACACAGCTCTGCTGGATGCCTTGGAGCTCCATGTGCCTTCAAATGAAAGGCTTGCATTTATATCCCAGTGAAGCCACTAGCAAATCAGAATGTATCTTTGCAGTCCTAACGAACAAGCAACCTTTGGATCATCCTTGCTGCTTGCTTCTAAATATGTAATTTACTTACATTACATTTAAGCTCTTCACCTCTGTTCCTGCCTTTCCACTACCAAGGCAGCAAGGATACTGTGACTATTAGTGTACTGAGCTAGTGCAGATAGATGAGCAGGCACATGCAACTCCTGAGCTGGAAAATTACCTCTTAATTCAGGTTAAACTGACTCCTCTTGTATTTTAAGGATTTTTTTTTTTCCCTCTGGATTGGAAGGCTGTCAAGGGTCCTAGGTAAAAAAAGAAGCAACACTGGGTAAGGTCAACATATTTATGTGAGCAGTGAATAAAATTTCTGTTTCAATTCCAGAATTCTCTAAAATATGGCATAATTATACAGGAAAGGCAGACTGAAACAGGAAAAGGAGCTTTCCTATTGCACCTAGTAAGGGGAAACGGCAAAGACTAAAATCTGAAAGGATTACTAACTGCCTTGCAACTAAAACAATAAGAAGGGATCACATTTCCCCTTTCTTTAGTTCTTGTACTGCAGATTGTAACTATGACCCTTAGGTCTGGGCTGACTGGACACTGCAGTTACAGGAGGCGATGGGGTATGATCCATCAGACCTCTCAGCTACCAGAGCAAGACAGGAGCATGATCCAAGCCAGTTGGATCCAAGTAGGAACAGTAACTTCAGCGAGAGGAGCTCAGTAGGGAGAGGTGATGTTTTCATTGGACCAAATGAGACAGATGAAAAAAAGCAGACCAGCTTTCAGAACACAAACACTCCTTCACCAAGCCCAGTGAAGGGGAGGTGGAACAATAGCTTCCTTCTCTCAGGAAGGTCAAAGCATCACTGTGGGACAAGTCTGGCAAAGATTTTACACTCTCTGAATGCAGTTTTTGTTGTTTTTTTTTGTTTGTTTTTGTTTTTTTTCACGGCATTTTTATTTCCAATTTTTATATTATTGAAAGCTACTGTAAACAACATGAATTCATACAATTCATCTATTGCATTCTTTGCATTACTTGCTGGGAGAGAAAACCACACCTCTCCCCACTGCTTAGCACAGGACTTTTGGTAAGATATCTCTGTGTCTTAGAATAGGATTCCTCATTACCCAAGAATATATCAGCTCCTGCTGGTATTTTTTCACTTCATGTTCTTAACCTTCTGTGGCTGACTTCCCAATCATCTTTGCAGTGACTGAGCTGTCAAATGGAAGGCTGAGTCTGTGATCAGGAAGCATCAGCAGGAGAGAGTGAATTTGTGTGGTGCAGAGAGCTGGTGCTTGTGTGCATCTACCTGATTATAACAGTAGAGATAAACAGAGCTGTGTCTTTACTGTTATATGGGTGAAATTCTAGCACAAAACAAAACATACCATCACTATATATTCAGTCTACCTTTCTTTTATTCAACATTCCTTTTTGTTTGGTTGGCATTTTTGTTTGTTTGTTTTCTTATTAAACAGAGAAATTGGGTTGCAAATGGCTAGCATAAAATTTTAAGAGGAAAAAGATCCTTTAACACAAGCAAACACGTGCTAGTTTGCCATCCAAACTTTGCTTCTTTTAAGATCCAGGTAAGACACTGACTGTGTAACTGGGAGCCAAAAACCTATCTTGGAGGAAAAATCTTCTGAAAGGTGATTTGAGGGACACTAATCCCTGCTTTCCAAATTCCCTTAAGCTGCAAGCCTCACTGCAGCTTTTAACTTCCTGTTAAAATCAAGAAGATAAAAACCCTCTCTCCACCTATCAGAGTGAGTCTTTTTCCTCTTCCTAAGTCCAATGGTGAATTTCAGGCTGGATGTTTCTAAATCACTAAATATATTAACAGTATGTCAGTGTTTAGTAGCAGTGTTGTTCAAGAGCAAGGCCCCCTCTCAGCAGCCCAACTGTATAGATATATACAGCCAGTTACAAAATCCATCATTACCTTTTGACAGATTTTGCAGATGATGTGACAAACTAGACATGGGTTAGACATTAGTTGTACTCCAAAAGGTTATAAAACACCCTTCTGAAGCTCCTATTAACACATCATAAAAGTGAGATTTTTACCTTAGTAAAAACTGGTATTGACTACCAGCAGTATGTTTTTAAAAGTTTAATAAAAACTATGGGTAGCTCAAAAATGGCTTTAATGTTGCTTTAACCCTGGGCCATCACTGGCATTCATTTATTGAAGGAAGACAGAGAGGATACATTCCTCCTGAATTGCAGCTCTGTCTTGAAGGTAGACTTCCCAAGACAAACCTCCTTTTCATATATGTAACAACAGCAAACCACTCACCTCCAGCCTCAGAGAGGAGTTTCCAGCAACAGGAAAAACCCTCTGGCACAGTGTCCCAGAGCCTGCAAGAACTTAGCAAGTCCTACAAAACCAGATGCAAAATCAAGCAAGTGCTGAGTTACCCAAGTTAAAGGTAACACAAAACTTTTAATTGAGTTTCTTCAGAGTGAAGGCGAACTTCCTATTCCTGTGGGGAAAATGAAAAAACCTTCTGTAGGTTGCTCCAAGGTGTTCTCAGGGACTAGGCTAGCAAAGATAACTTAACAACCAGTCACAGTTTAGCCAAATGTAGAAGATGCAGTAAAAACAAAACCAGAAAGGAACCACTATTGGTTTGTGTAGTGCAGCTCCAGTTCCAACAGCACTTACCGGGTGGTGACCACAGGTTGTTAAAGATGCCAAGTCTCTGATTTCTCTTTCATGAAAACCAAAACTGAATGAAATACATGTAATTATCAGGCAAACATAATAAAGTGATATATTAACTGCAATAAGCAAGTTTCTCATCAGGTATGTATCAGTAGTTTCTATACGACTCTACTTCTACCTCAGGGCTGAAGCTGGCCCAAGCATGCTTGCAGTAAAATTACCCCAAATTAATTTTCTCTTACCCTTTCCTTCTCTTAGTTGTTTTACAATCTTCTGAAGAAAGATTTAGTCCCACTAACATAAGAATTTGACTTACAGGTCAAAAGGAGTTGGCTGCTGCCAGCTACCCTAACTCCATCATCCTAATAGCTACCTTTGTTTTGCTGCTGGCCTCCTCCCCAGTATCACCACTGGGAGAGCAGTGGGACTCCTCTCCCAAGGGATGGGGGAAGCATGCACAGCTTTAGCATAGGGAAAAAATGACACCAAGGAGCACTGGAAACCTTTGTGCAGGACAGAGAAGGAAACAGAGAATATCCATAGCCTGGAGCACTCAGGAAAGATTTAGGTGGGTGGAAAGAGACAGGGGCACAAGAAAGCACAGAGGCAGTCTGCCAGTGGGTGAGCATGTCTATACATACATGGGGGTCCCTGTACTGGCACAGGGAAGACATACACCTTCATTCATTTCATGAGTTCAGCCCCAAAACATGCAAACTCCTTGAAATACTTCTATAGACAGAAATCCAAGTTGCACCATTTTGTATTACAGACACCCAGACCCCACAAGTGTGTCCGACTCAAGCAGAAGAAGAAAATAGGGAACAACTGTTCTCCCCTGCAATAAGCAGGTATCAGTCAAGTGATTAAAAATTTATTCCCACCCTACAGATGGTATCCACAGAAACCATACATACAAAGATCTATTTATCCCACAATTACACAAGCCTCACAGATTAAATATTTTGAACCATATGACAAAGTTCAAGGTACTTTATTTGTCAGATACAACAATGCCACAGGAGAGTTCTTGAACATATGAAAAAAAAATCATGTCACTTAAGTGACCTCCACGATTTACACATTCCAGCAACAGACTGTGTTTATAATCTATGGTTTTAATGATACTGTTAACCTTCTCTTGTCCTTAAGGATTCTTTTGTATTTTCAGACGTGGTTGCTTTATTCATTCTTCATATCTACATCAGTCCCATCCCAAATCCTGTTGTCATACAGGCTTCTAATTCAGCTGTTCTCTCACTGCACGAGTCTTTGCAGTCTATCTACATTTTAGAAGAACTTGTGCACAGCACGAATTAATGCAAATGGCTTTCTCACTGTATGCACTGAAGGACATGCACCCAGAGATGTCCTGCCTGAACATGTCTTCTAGTAGTGCAGGCTGTGTTTTTAAACTAATTATAGATTTATAAAAACATATATATACATATATATATATAAAAAAAATCATCCTTGGACAAGTACAATGTCTAAGACACAGTTGGTAAAGATGTAAAATTATCCAGGTATTTCTAACTCTGAAATGATATAGAGTATTACAGTGTAAACTTAGGTTACACAGAAAAATAAATTTTTCTTAAATCAAAAGCTCTGTAACAGAATAAATAATTTTCAAGCTTGAGAAGATTTGCATTGTTTCTTACACAAAGACTTGTTAGCTCTATTGTAAAAAAGCTTAGAGGAACTAGGTATAATTTCTGTTGGTGGTTGTAAAACTTAAATACCTGCTTTTGTTCATCATTCCCCTCTTTAAATCTGCTAGAGGTAGATGAAGATAAAACAAACCCCAAAATATAAGGATTAAGATACTGCAAATAAATTCTAACCCTGCAAATCTGGTGAACATATGTTCTCACCAGGTTAACTGGAAGTTAATTTTTTTTTTTTTTTTTTTTTTTTTTTTTTTTTTATGTGTTGTCAAATCAGTGCTTGATACTGCCATAGAATAATTTTCAAAATGTTCCTGAATAAAGCAGAAGCAGGTCCTGCCTCACACTCTTCAATCACTTTGCTAAGTTTCCAGGAACTGTCTTGTTGAAGAAACTCTGCCTACTTGGCACTGACCTGACAGCCCCTGGGCCTCATCCTGAAATAACAAGAGGTCCCACTGAAGGTAAAGCTCAGGGAAAGGTGAGGGAAGTGGGGCTGAAGGCAGGAGAGAGAACGGGGCAACCCTCACGTACCATAAACTCTGAAGATTTCTTTGACAATATTTTTAGCATGGCTGTCTGTGTGCAGGGGCTGCAAAATGTTTGGCTATTACCACAAAATCAGAGATTTTATTAGGCTCATGAGTACTTACAAGATTTCTTGTTGGCATAAAGAAAATTATAAAGCAGTAACAGAATTTTCTAAAATATGAATGACTTAATGTTCTGTAAGACAAAAAGAAAAATTTAAGATTAACTGTTTAGACCTGATTTCCTACTTTTCTATAGTTTGGCGTGTGGTTCCAAGCCATTCCATTGTCTCCTCAAGCCTCTTTCCACCTGTAGTTTTATCTATTTTCTTCAGCCAAAATTCATCACTGTTGAAGCCAAACATCCATAAGCAAGCAATCAGACATAGGAATGACTTGGCAGCTGTTTTTAAAACTCCTGAACACAGTATGTTTCCTCTCCAGCATTCACCAGACAAAAAGGAGGAAGCATCACCACATACCAAAAGTGTCTCCAAGTTTCTTCACAACAGCAATACTGGCATTATCACAAAGACAGGATTCCTTTTCTTCTTCTCTCTCTGTTTTATAACTGGAGCCATCAGGATCTCATTTGGCACGCAAAAATGTAATTACTTCAGTACCATTTCCACAGCAATTTGAAGTGTGCCTTTTTCTCTTTGAAGTTACCATTTAAATTTAATGAAAACAGTAGAGCAGACTGAGATGGCAAAACCCCAGCAAACAATTCAGATTGTTTGGTTTAGTTACAGAATAACAATCCTGGCAGTTAAACATAAACAATTGATCTAAATAAATGAGGCAATTTAGTACATTCTAGAATCGACACATATTTAAATACTTGTTTTCCTTCACAATATTATTAATCTCCAGAAAACCTTGCTTCATGGGCGCTGGACCAATTTACTCTTACTGCTTTCCTGCTCACTCAGCTTGAAGTGGGTGTAAGCTAAAATGCCAAACAATGTGCACAGAATCCCAAGGCCTTGATTAACAGACAGTGGATCCTTAAATAAGAGGCACCCTCCCAGGAGGGTAATGCAGAATTTGAAATGTCCAAACATGTTATACCTAGACATCTGTTAAGGATAACAGCAAATATCAGTTTTCTACTTTTGTAAAAAAGAAACACTTGGGAACTTCCAAACATGCAGTGATCATGTGACTTCAACTCGGGCAGCTCCCCACATCCCTGGGGCTGTGAGAACCAACCTCCACCTAAAGCCTTTCACCCTTTGTACACTGCACACTAACTGACCTGCCAACACTTCCCCCAGGTAGCCACGGTGTGGGTAAATATTCTTTGAAGGTCAGTAAGTTCAGACAGTAAGTTAACCACCAGCATCTATAAAAACCCCAATCCAAGAAACAAAATATGCCAAGACAGGAACATGCTTTTCCAGCTTCATCACTCAAGATAAACAGGCAGGTTACCTAACAGGTTTCCCACAGTAAATCAATCTGAATGAACACCCAACATAATGCATCTGGGAAACAGGAGAACTAAGGTGACAAAGGATATGTGACAGGTGACGTATTTCCAATGATCCAGTAAATAGACAGGTTTACCATAAAGGCTATTATTCCAGACAGCAGTACCATTATCTGTGGATTAATGGACACAGTCAGCAATCCGACACACTTCTGGGCATTTGTAGGTACATTCCAGGTTATTTCTTTAGTTTCCTTTACTTCTGAATGCAGAGTATCAGGGAAGTAAAAGGGATGGAGAACATAGAAACAGCTTCAAATCAGCACAGACACCACTGCTGTGTATCAGTAGCTCAGGGTTCCATGTCCATGCACACTGATGTACCCACAGCCTTTTCTCCTTTACTCTCAGCAAACAGGTAAGAGAGATGTGGAAAATCTGGCTACTCATACACCCAGAGGTTGCATTCTATACCTTTGAGAAAACAGTCTTATTTATGGTCACATTTTATTTTGGAAAAGCAGCAATTTTTATTAGGATGAATACTTGCTATCCCATTTGATAAACTGGAGTGCTAGGAGAAAGGACCCATCACTGAGCTGCATGATCAGCAGTGGTAAGAATATGCCACTGGGTCTTTTTTGGACAAAAGGATAAAGGTAGAAATGACAGCCTTCTTGTTGAAAATAAACTACCACTTCTGGTGAACAACCACTGTTGGCAACTTTCCACAGAAGAGGAGTTCAGAGTGTCAAAAGTGAGCATGCTTACTATCTCTTTTCTGAGTGGACAGTAAGAGCTGGAACTAGGGCACTTACATATTTTTAATTTAATACACTAGAGGAAGCTTCTGGATTTTATCAGATTTTCCTGTTGTTCAGGTGCCCTCTAAACAGAAACAAGAATAAGGAGGTAAATCAATAGATAGAGCCCTCTAAGAGGAAGCTGGGCAGACACAACAAGGCTTGGTTTTTTTTCTCTTGCACATGCCCCTTGTCTCCTCATAGACAATGACTGCACAAAAATCCATTTCAGAAAGAAACAGATCTTACTCTCCAATTTATCTACACCATTGATGTTTATTTATGTAAATAAAGTCAATCAAAGCCTTACCACAGCAGAAAGTGTCCAGGGCCCAAATATTCCCCCTTCTCCAAAGACTGGCTCAAAGAAGGGTATGATGAACAACAACATAGCTGAGGACATTGGTGCCTGATAGTACAGCAACTGCATAGAGTTTACCTGCAACTCATGCTGCTTAGCTCCTACCCACTAAAAACAAAAGAGAGAGAGGTTAAACATGAGAAAGAAAAAAACCAAACAACAAAACACAAAACATAAACTGAAAACCTGAGCAAAAGCAAGCTGGCTACTAACACAGAGGGAGTATCATGGGGTCAATACTACATGAACAGATTGTTAAGGATCATCTTCTAACTTTGCCTAGCTGGAGGCCTAAGTGATAGTCTCTTGCAAGCACACAAGCCAGTTGATCAGAAAATCATATGCAGTGACACTGAACCCCCCTTTAAGTACCTAAACCTCCCTTTTCCCATAGGCTGGGGGTAAAGTATTATAATTCAGAAGAACAAAAAAAGTAGCAGAGTTGGGAAGAAAATACCAAATCTTTTATTTTCAAGATAATTCCAGATCCTGTCTATGATCCAAGCACCTTTGCCTAAGCAGAGATCTGCTTTGCTTTTGCTCCTTTTTTCTACACACAAGCTACCACAACCAGTAAATGTCCGTCTTTCTTTTGACAGTGTATTCCAAATTTACTGGATTTCATTTCAATACTGGCTATAACTGACTACAACTTGGATTTTCAATGTAGCATGCTTTAAGAAACATTTGTTAGCTATGGTTATGAAGATAGATGTTACAAGGAAAAAGATGCATCTTTATATCATAATGAAGTTTAATACTTCATAAATCAAATTTGCAACATGGATTCCAGCATATAAACTTGCTGAGGGTTCTGGTTTGTTTGTTTGTTTGTTTTTGTAATAACTACAGAATAATTCCTCAGGTGCTATAGCTCTATAGTTTCTCCAGTACACACACCAACACTTCAAGTTATCACACAGCATCTCTCTCCTCCTCCTGCCTGAGACAGGACAACTATTAAGTTACCATCTTGCACACTACAGGTCAAAGAGTAAATCTGTCACAAAGAAATTCACATTTAAATTTATGATAACTATCATGTCAACATGACAGAGGACTCCAGTTTAGGAGGTTTTTATGGTCATGGTGGGTAATGAACTGGCTGTGAACTGCTAGTACAATGTGACAGCAGAAAGAGCAAAGGCAACCCTCAAATATTTTTTGAACTATAATCAGTGAGGAAGGTTATATTATACCTACATATTAATGAACCCTCAACAAAATCACCTTAGACTGTGCACAGTCGAAATCAAAGGAAGATGCTGATAAAATGTAAATAGCTTGGGAATAAACCACAAGATTATTTGAAGAACTGGAAAATGTCCTTTCTAGGGAAAGGCTCAAATGCAAGGCACTTGCTTCAGCAAGGACAAAACCTGTGCTCTCTTGAAAAAGAGTGTTCTACCAAGAAAGTGATCTTCACCCCTTGAAAGGATGCTGGTGACCACGTTAAAGATGACAGCCCAAAGGATGAGCAGTCCCTTAATTTACCAAGGGTTGTGGTGGACTATCATAATCTATGTTGGGTATTTTTGTGGTGGTTTTTTTGTTTGTTTGTTTGTTTTGTTTTTTGTTTTTTTTTTTTTTTAAATAAACAACAGAGTATGGAGGGCTTCCTGGAAGGCAGGGTGCTGCTTAAAGGTGACCTAACCGAGGGACAGCAGCTTGAAGAGCAATCACCACAACACTCCTACCCCCCACTCCTGCCATTACCCACCACTTGGTAGAGGGAGGTCACCAGGACGCCCAAGGTGGCGAACGCCATCCCCAGGAGGCTGAACTTCACGTCGTAGTAGGAGTTGAGGAAGACGCCCAGCGTGATGGGAACCTGTGGAGGAGGAGGGGAGGGAGTTCAGGCCCAGGACCCTGCCCTCGGCGTCGCCTCAGGACGGGCGGGAGGAGGGAAGGGGGTGGGAGCGGGGATACCTGAGATCCTGACACGGGGATCGAGGCGACGCCGAGGGCAGGGTCCTGGGCCTGAACTCCCTCCCCTCCTCCTCCACAGGTTCCCATCACGCTGGGCGTCTTCCTCAACTCCTACTACGACGTGAAGTTCAGCCTCCTGGGGATGGCGTTCGCCACCTTGGGCGTCCTGGTGACCTCCCTCTACCAAGTGGTGGGTAATGGCAGGGGTGGGGGGTAGGAGTGTTGTGGTGATTGGTCTTCAAGCTGCTGTCCCTCGGTTAGGTCACCTTTAAGCAGCACCCTGCCTTCCAGGAAGCCCTCCATACTCTGTTGTTTATTTAAAAAAAAAAAAAAACAAAAAACAAAACAAACAAACAAACAAAAAAACCACCACAAAAATACCCAACATAGATTATGATAGTCCACCACAACCCTTGGTAAATTAAGGGACTGCTCATCCTTTGGGCTGTCATCTTTAACGTGGTCACCAGCATCCTTTCAAGGGGTGAAGATCACTTTCTTGGTAGAACACTCTTTTTCAAGAGAGCACAGGTTTTGTCCTTGCTGAAGCAAGTGCCTTGCATTTGAGCCTTTCCCTAGAAAGGACATTTTCCAGTTCTTCAAATAATCTTGTGGTTTATTCCCAAGCTATTTACATTTTATCAGCATCTTCCTTTGATTTCGACTGTGCACAGTCTAAGTTGATTTTGTTGAGGGTTCATTAATATGTAGGTATAATATAACCTTCCTCACTGATTATAGTTCAAAAAATATTTGAGGGTTGCCTTTGCTCTTTCTGCTGTCACATTGTACTAGCAGTTCACAGCCAGTTCATTACCCACCATGACCATAAAAACCTCCTAAACTGGAGTCCTCTGTCATGTTGACATGATAGTTATCATAAATTTAAATGTGAATTTCTTTGTGACAGATTTACCCTTTGACCTGTAGTGTGCAAGATGGTAACTTAATAGTTGTCCTGTCTCAGGCAGGAGGAGGAGAGAGATGCTGTGTGATAACTTGAAGTGTTGGTGTGTGTACTGGAGAAACTATAGAGCTATAGCACCTGAGGAATTATTCTGTAGTTATTACAAAAACAAACAAACAAACAAACCAGAACCCTCAGCAAGTTTATATGCTGGAATCCATGTTGCAAATTTGATTTATGAAGTATTAAACTTCATTATGATATAAAGATGCATCTTTTTCCTTGTAACATCTATCTTCATAACCATAGCTAACAAATGTTTCTTAAAGCATGCTACATTGAAAATCCAAGTTGTAGTCAGTTATAGCCAGTATTGAAATGAAATCCAGTAAATTTGGAATACACTGTCAAAAGAAAGACGGACATTTACTGGTTGTGGTAGCTTGTGTGTAGAAAAAAGGAGCAAAAGCAAAGCAGATCTCTGCTTAGGCAAAGGTGCTTGGATCATAGACAGGATCTGGAATTATCTTGAAAATAAAAGATTTGGTATTTTCTTCCCAACTCTGCTACTTTTTTTGTTCTTCTGAATTATAATACTTTACCCCCAGCCTATGGGAAAAGGGAGGTTTAGGTACTTAAAGGGGGGTTCAGTGTCACTGCATATGATTTTCTGATCAACTGGCTTGTGTGCTTGCAAGAGACTATCACTTAGGCCTCCAGCTAGGCAAAGTTAGAAGATGATCCTTAACAATCTGTTCATGTAGTATTGACCCCATGATACTCCCTCTGTGTTAGTAGCCAGCTTGCTTTTGCTCAGGTTTTCAATTTATGTTTTGTGTTTTGTTGTTTGGTTTTTTTCTTTCTCATGTTTAACCTCTCTCTCTTTTGTTTTTAGTGGGTAGGAGCTAAGCAGCATGAGTTGCAGGTAAACTCTATGCAGTTGCTGTACTATCAGGCACCAATGTCCTCAGCTATGTTGTTGTTCATCATACCCTTCTTTGAGNGGGGATACCTGAGATCCTGACACGGGGATCGAGGCGACGCCCGCCCCTCCCCGCTCCCCTCAGCCTCCTCACCAGGGTGAGCTTGATCCGGAGAGGGAAAGTCTTGCCGTAAGCCAGGCTCTGGATGACCACGATGACCGGCGTGGTCATGGCTTTGGCCAGCTGGTAGGTGCCGATGGTGTTGCTCTGCAGGGAGAGGTTGGTGAAGACGACGAAGCCGCAGAAGCTGAGGGCCAAGGGCAGCACCTGCGAAGCCTGGAGGCTCTTGGGGGAGAAGGCGCCGAAAGCCTGGCACAGGTAGAGGCCGAGCCAGGTGATGGCGAAGTGCACCAGGGTGAGGCTGAGGTTGGGGAAGCCCAGCCGCACGTACAGCCACTTGTTCAGGAAGACGATGCAGATAGAGGCGGCCAGGTTCACCAGCAGCCCCGCCGCCAGACGACCCTGCGCCGGCAGCCAACCCATGGCGGGGACCGAGGCGGCGGGGACCTGGCAGCGGGGACCGGGCAGGAGGGACCGAGGCAGCCCGTCGGCTCCCAGCACACCGGCCGGGACGCCGCTGCCACCGCCTCCCCCGTTTCCTCCGCCGGGACACGTGGGCCCGCGCCTTCCGGTGGCCCCGCCCGCCCATGAGGCGGAGCTGCGTACCCGGGGCGGTACCGGGACGGTACCGGGGAAAGGCGGTGGCAGAGAGTGGCGGTCCCGCGGATCCCTGAGACGGGCAAGGGGCGGAAGGTGAACCGGAGAGCGAGTCCGGGGGTGGAGGACCGACCGACCGACCGGTCCCGGGAACAGGCGCTCCCCAGGCAGAAGGCGCAAGGGCAGAGCGGAGAGCGAGGCTGCAGGGGGGGGATGCAGGGAGCTGGGGGAGAGAGTGAAGAGCTACTGCCGGGCCTCCAGAAGAGAAGGGCTTCAGGGCTTGTGCTGTCCTCAGGTACGCTGTGTCCTTGCTAAAAAGCCGGTGTAAATCCCCACCCCGAGCCTTAGGGATAATGTGGACCGAAAAACGAACCGGATGGTCCCAACCATCCTGCCGGAGGGGCTGCAACACACCTTGTCTCCAAGAGGCAAATACCTCTCGGCAAGTGGACTGGGGATTTCTATAAGCACACATGGAGAATACATGTACACATAGGTATAGCGTGAATGACAGGCTTTGTCAGCGTCAGAGTGAAGGAGCTGAAGGCCAGCACCACACCACTGCCCTCAACCCTCTCCCCTTAAGGGAAAAAGCAGTTAAACGTGCTTAAGATGCAAACACAGCCAAGATAAGGTTTATAAATCAATCATAACATCTTAAACGTACGAGTTTCAAGGTATGATCATCTTTCCTCCAGCTCAGGATTACATCAGCGTTTCAACAACTCCACCGTGTCCATTCGAACAGCCCCAGCCCTTCCTCCTCTCCTGCAGGGCTGGCTGCAGCTCTTCACCGTTTCTTCCTCTGCTGCTCCTCTCCTCCCGCTCCCTTCATCTGCTTTCTGCTCCCGGCTTTCCACACACACACTGCCTCCTGCAGTCTGATTTGCCACCGCACCCTCGCACTTTCGCTTGCCGAGTGATGTTCCTTGTCTGGGCGCAGCTCCTCAGCACGTAGCAAAAATGCTTAAGGGATGTTCATACAATCACTGCATTTATATAACGACATTTTAGATTAGAATGAATAAACATTTTCTGTTTGTGAGGCACTTTTATTAGAAAAAAAACCCCAACAGTAAGAAAACAGCTGTATAACAAATATCCTCTTTGAAGTTGGTCAGAATTTTTCAAGTTGAAATCTGAGGGCTGGGCTCTGGTTTTGTTTTTTTTCATAACCAGAATGTCCATGTTCAGAAGTTCTTGCAAGTATCTGTATGAAATCCTATGACTGAATTTCATATCCCAAAGGATCAAGATCCTGGTCCAGAAGCATCAGAGAAGATTCCCTCAGCTTCTGTAGAAGCTTTCGGAGTTCTTCTTTTGAAAATACCTAATAATAAAAAAAGACATAATGAAGTTATATTTCTTTGCAATGAATACCAGCTGATCTCAAATTAAAGGGTGATTAACAAAGTTACTATTTTTTTCTTCTTCTTTTTTTCTCTTTTATTTAAGGCCGTGTAAACACCAGACATTTCAGAATGGAATTTAGTAAAAGACTGCAAGATAGTAGCAATAGACAAAACCTGAAGGTAGTCTCAAGGTATTTCTGTCTCAGAACTAGTACAAAGATTACTGGTAAACAGCCAAATTTAATTTTCCTGTTATTGTTGGCAGAGATTTTAAGCCAATACAAGGGAATGTATCACAGTATTTTTCTTAGCCTTGACGTTTCTTTTCTGATTTATAATCCTTGTTGGTTTTGGAGGGGGAGTGTTGTGGTTTAGGTTTTTTGGACTGGATTTTTAAAGTTTTTCTTTTTTTTTTTAGTGATAAAACCTTTTGAGGTTGTTTTTCAGGATATGGAGGGACAGAAGGTTAGGTAAACCAAGTGCTCCAAAACAAAACCTACTTATACAATGTTCTGAAATGTAATGGAAAAAAAAAATCAATTACAATTCTACAGTTCAACTTATTTTAATTCAGTACCCCCCAGCCAAAAATTAGTAACTGCACTAGACTGGATATTAGGAAAAATTTCTTCACTGAAAGGGCTGTCAAGCACTGGAACATTCACCATCCCTGGAGATATTTAAAGGACAAGTGGATGTGGTGTTAGGGACATGGTTTAGTGGTGGCAATGCCAGGTTAATGGTGGAACTTCATGGTCTTAAAAGAGCCTTTCCAACTAAAAGGATCCCATCATTTTTGTACTCAGAACTGCTATTTTTTTCACTCAGAACTGCATGTCAAAACATTGGCATCATCTTCATGGTTCCAGAGTTAACTCTTAGATTCCTTAAGTCAGCACACAAGGAAAACCTTTCCTACTGCAGTGAACAGGAAGAGATAAAGAAACTTATGGTGTTAAAGAACATATGGCACCTTCCTCTCTATATGGCAGCTTTTTCCACAGCCCACCCACAGAGCTTTTAAATGGAAGCCAAGCTGTCTGCAGCTCTCAGTAACTCACTGTATAAAGCTTGTGTCGTTCAGAAGCAATCATATCAGCCAGTCGTAGACACTCCTGATACTGTCCAGTACTGTGTAACACTGTGTGCAGCAAGAAGCACATCATTGGCAGGCACAGCTTCCGCAACAAAATCATCTGGTGTGTCCTTTCAGGGTCATCCTCAGCATCCTTACCACAGCAAAATAATCAATTAGTCTTATGAACATCTTCCTTTCACAGACAGCTCAGCATGGCCAGGTAATTAATAGCGTCAGAGGCAACAAACTGGACGAACCAGCCTTGACTGGGCAGCTAGATCCAATTTATATGGTAACTGAAGGGAAGGGAAGCAATCTGTAACCAGTCACAGCAAGGTCAGAGTGAGTGAATTTGGCCAGACAAAAGCACATCAAATTGGAAATGACAAAAGGTACAACCCAATGCTTATGCCATGCTATAAAAATTTATAACCAAGTACCTCTCTAACATCGACCATCCACCCTCCATCCACAAACAGCAACACATTGTACATTTTCTCCTTCACATCAACTGTAAGTGCATCCAAGAGGCCCTTCCAAATACCATAGTCTATCTGGGAAAGAAACAAAATATAAACTACTGAAGAACAGGATCATTTCCAAGGTTATTTTAACACAGACTCTTCACCTAGCTCTAATTCAAACTAGAATCTTCATCCGGTTGCCAAAACCTAAAAGCCTGCTGCTAGCAGCTGTTTCCATCCTTGCTTAATTCCCTGTCCAGCCAGACAGGCTGTTCAGAAGCAAAGCTACGAGAGGAAAACAAACTTATTCTGCCATGCTTTATAAAACAGGTATTGAAAAGTGAATGCAGTGTATTCAGAGTGGCCATGCATGCAAAAAATAGAACTTCTGGCAAAACAAACAGAACTGCAGCATCTTTTACAGAACAAAATGTGACAAATACAAGAATTAAAAGAACAGCAAAACCAAGTATATTTATTAATAACACTGACAATCAACCCATGATATTGAATAATTACTGCTACATTACAATACTGTATGTAAAGCTGAGTCATAGAAAAAACCATGAGAATTTATTGGGCTGTGCCATTTCTATTCTACTGTCTCATACTCCCTCAACATGGAGTAATTTACAACAGAGTTCTTATGCAATATGAATTAGCAGTTCTCTACTCTGTTTCATTAAGCTAAGACTGCCTCCTAAGCAAGAAAATAAAATGTTTATGGTAAATAACTTCAACTTTTACCTACCTCATACTTCTTTTCTTTATGTTCATGGGCCACCTTTTCAGTGAAACTTGCTTGTGGTAACAAAGAAGGCTTCTGTGGAGCTGAGTTCATGTGTTTAAACCACTCATTAAAGGCTTCATGGGCTTCCTGGATTGCATTGGAATCAGTGTTTGGACATATTTAGCTCATATAATTACAAGCATGTAGTTAAGTGCACAGCTACAATGTATCCAGAAATCAGGAGTTAAAAGCAAAGGGACAAAGTTTAAGGTTTCACCACCAAAGCAAACCCACCCTTACTTCTACATAATAACTTGAAATACAACATATCTGAAACTCACCAAATACGCACGAATACATAAATGTTCCCGTATGGCGTTGTCATCTTCTGCTGGAAGTGGAGGATCCATTCCCTGTTCTTCCCACTGGTTATATATTTCTGCTATAGAGTCTTGGGGAATCTTCACAAACACATCTTTTGCAGCTTCATGTTTCTTGGATGCTATGAAAAGGTGAACTGAGTTAGCAGCAGCTTGGCAATTTCTGTAATTTATTTTTAGAAACAGACAAACCCAAGCTTTTTAAGAGACTGGATTTAAAGTTATAGCAAATACAGTGCCAAGAGCCAATGCAAACAAAAACAACATTTAAAAAGTGTACAGTATTTGTATTTTAGTACCCAAGAACTTCCTCATGATTGCATTGCTTTGCTTAAGTGCTTCTGCCCTCTGTGCAGGGTCAAAGACGAGCCAGTCAATTACATCTATTTTCAGCCGATCTGCCTGTAAAAACCAACATTCAGACTCAACAAAATTTCAAGCATACAGCTGATGTTAGACACAGGAAATCCAGTCAATGAAATACCCAAGTTTCTAGAGATCTTTGGATAACATTATGACACGCTAACAAGGATTGCTTCATTCACAACTTTTGCACCAAAGGCTTAGAAAACAAACTCTGCCATCTAGAATCATTCAAAATTCCTTTCTAAGTATTCCCAAGACATTCAGACCAATGGTTGAGCATCATCTCTCAAATTCTTTTTTATGGATTAAAGTTTGAAGAAGATGGATGGTGAAGAATACACTGTAGAGACATGCTGTATGGAGCTCTTGCTACAATCTTCAGGGGTGCCAATAGCCTGCAACCACAGCTAGCTGTACAATTCTTGCATGATACAAACTATTTGGCTTAGAGAGCTTCAACTTTGTACTGAACAGCCAAAAAGTTGACACAAGTTTGAAAACTGTCAGTTGCTTTCTAAACAGTATTTTGAATGCAAACTATTAACAGTACCTCACTGTCACTAAAATACTGTGTTGGATCAAACCAACACTCAATAGTGATGACAATGAAACTACCAGTAAGGACAACACCTGTCATAGCTAGAATGTGTCACTTCAGCACATAAGAAGGTCTGAGATCCAAAGTATTAATCTTCATAATTCTTAGAAGCTACAAGAGTATCTTGCTGTCATCTACACCATAATTTGTTATGGCCTTTCTTTTCACTATTGTTCATACACTGACGTGCTGCTGAGCACCATACACCACAGCCCAGAAGATAAAGGAGATGCAGAAATATAAATTACAACTTTGTGCAATTCAGTTCTTCATAACTGGTCACCTGGGAGGTGAGTCTGCCTCACAGGCTTTTTACAAGGCAATTTTCACCATTGTTTGAAGGGAGATATGGATCACATATGGTCTAAGACTCTGTAGGTGCTTGCAAACTAGATTGTCTGCCCTACAGAACACACTTGCCTCTGTTGTGCCTGCATCCAACATATGGTCATGGTGGCTGAATTCCCCAGCATCCTTCTTGCGGATGTTTTCAACAACAGTTTTTGTTATGGCTGCAACATCCAGACCTGGGTGAAGAGACAGATATGTAACAGCAATTATGAATTTAAACTTGCCACAAAATTAATTTCAGACTCCAGCTGTTGTTTTTACTACGGGTAGTTCTTATCAGTCTGCTCACACTCACATTGTTAGACTAAATGATAAGCTTTTGAGATACCTCATTTTAGGGGTATTCCTCTAAAAGCAGAGGTATTTTAGATCAATGATATTTGAGCTAATGGAGAACATCAAGCATGGCAAAAAGAGTAAGGCACGTTTTTTAGTCTGTACTGTGAGCCAACATATAGATATATTTGCTATGACCACTAATTCCTACAGTTCTGATGGCAAGACTATGATTTGACATGAAATTATAAGGAAAAGCTCTCAATTCTTCTTTTACAGATGCTGAAGCAGAATGTTTTATTTTTGAAACCTTAGCCAAGTTTTTTAAAGAAAATTACTAAAAAAAAGATTGAAGAAAAGTTAGACACCGAAGTCTGCACTAAATATATTTCTCTGTGGATTTTGAGTGGCACAGAGTCAATGTCAGACAATGGACAGTGTGCTGCTTCATTGTACTCCATTTTAATTTGATGTATACATGCCTGGAAGAAAGCTTACAATTAATGCAAGCAACCCACTGTGGCTAACAAAGAGCACTATGACTAGGACAGACACACAAAAGAGATACTCATAACCTTACTAAATCCATGAACAGGTATGCATTTTTATAGTTTTCTGAAATAATACAATCATGTCAGCCTTCAGAGCATGTATCTGAGACAGGCAGCTGGCACTTACTTCCTGCTGTGTTCGGACATAATTCAGGAGCAAAAGTGCTATTTATTTTAACTCAGAAAAAACCCTGCAATTCCAGGTTATTTAAAACCCAAAAGATACCTGTTTCAAGAAGCAATCAGCAAATTAATTTTATTTAATTGAAAAAGATGCACAGGAAGGCAACTATACAATCCTCATAGTTAGGTCTTGCATCAAAAACTACCAAGAGACAAAGTAACCTAGGATATAAAGCAATAATTACAATATGAGCACATCTCACCTGCATCTTTTGCTAATTCAAGGCAGTGGTGGCGTTGATCACTTTCAGTAACATCTTCAAGAAACAGAGCATACTGAGCTACAGCTAGCTCAGGGGGCAAGTGGCTAACATAAAAGGCTACTAAATCCGTGCGCTTCTCAGTTACCATCCGCTGCAGAACATGAAGCAAATATTTAGTAAAAACGTAGTACATTCCTCTGTGTTACCACATCAGTGTGGTTACACTTACATGAAAACATAAATCTGTAACTGATTTCTAGTTATTTTGTTCTCCTACAGGAAGACTCTGCTTCTCAGCTTCTAAACAAGGATCAATAGAAGTGTCTCTCACTTAAGCACTGCTGACAGAAGCTCTGCATCTTAGGCAAGCTTCCATGTATCTCTTGAGAACAGAGCATTAACTGTGTCATAGCTCTTTCCATCCCCTAGCCTTAAATACCCTTTCCTACTTCCTTTATGTATAAATAACATCAGAGAAAGCAAACTATATTTTTGAAAGCTTACCTGAATGTAGGTCTTTAGGACTTCAACAGAAACTTCCTCCTTATTGCAAACAAATATAAATTCAGTTTTAAATCAGATCATGTGGAAAAAACTGAAACATACTTTACAGGCTATCACTATTACACAGATACAAGGATATTTACTTAGCTCTGCTTGACTAATCTACACATTCAAACAGGCTTGGCTGGAAAAATTGTTTCTCTTGGACAGTGTTTCAAAAAATAGGTCTTCTGATTCAAAGATTTCAAGGATTTTTTTTTCAAGAACTGAAAAATAAACTTTTTGGTCTAACTAGTAAGTTACTTTAAAAATTGTTCTCCAAATCTTCCCACTTTACCACATTTTAAAAATAAGTAAATAAAGTGTCAGGTGAACAAGATGATTACTGCAGTGTGCTACCTGCACTGTTGTACTACAGAAAATTCTGATGTTCCTATGTATGTACACCACCTGGCTCATCTGTTACAGCCTATGCTCAACAGCTCAAGTCTCTCCTGAGCACCTGAGACTGATTTGGCTAAGACTAAAGTGTTTGCTGCTGTGAAGAACTATCATTATTTTAGTTTTATATCTGTAAATGAAATCAGAGAACTTCACCTAGGCATATCCCTATATGAATTGTTCTCAAATATCAGATAAAGAAAATCATAAAGGCTTGAACAACTGCCTCTTCCCCCTGAGGTCTGGTGGGTAGTACAGTTACCTCAGGTAAAACCACTTATAAGCTGAAATCAGGAGGTACTGTGTATAAGAACAGGTTATACTCAAAGCACCTTGGGTGCAAGGAATAATATTCAAGTTTGAGTCAGGTCTTTCTCAATAAAGGGCTTAGGAGTATAAACCATCATCCTCAAAAACCAATTTTCAACCTGAACTGGAGAGGTGAATTTTGGCTGTTGTATTGAGGCTCCAAGATCAAAAAATACACTAATACTAAGCATGCAGCTTCTCATCAGCCTGGTAGTAATTTACTCTCACTGCATGCAATTTATACATCCATGCACAAGCATTTCTACGTGCTTTTCAGACTAGCTATTGACAACAAATCAAACACAAGTGAACTTACCTTAGTTTGCAGACCCAGGGTGCGGTAAAACAGAATAAGATGCGTCATGAAACGAAGGAGATGCCCTGGGAGCACACTTCTGTCTTTGGAAAGCCATCTGCTGAATTCTTCCATCAAACCTACAGCCCCCGAGGAAATGCTGGTGTTAGCCATATCACGGGGAAATTCTTAGGGAAAACACCTAAGATAAGTTTCAAAACTATATTTATTCTAAAAAATGTCATTTAGCCTCAAAAGCTCAACAAAACTTCAACAATCTGGTAGGGATTTAGCAGTTTGGCTTAAATATCTGCTAAACATATTTTGTCACTTCTCAGAAAAAGTTACAGCAATATATATTGATGCATATACATTATTTCATGACTTCTTTGAAAACAACTTTCTATGTCAAACTCCAGAAAGTCCCTACAGTTTACCTTTTAGGTGGAGTTTGGTTACTGTGCGATTCGAAAATCCATTCACATAAAAGTTTCTGGAAAGGTCACTAGAAATAATGTAGTTATTTGACATTTTAAAATCATTATAGAAAAGCTCACCATCCACATCTCCCAGTATAATGAATTTCTGAATCACGTGATAGTGTTCTTGATTCTCTTCTATAACCCTCTGGGGAAAGAAAAATAAAGTTCAAACTTTGACTAAAATCCTATAGCATAATGTATAAGGAAAGCAAACTTATAAATAAAGCAAAAACTCCTTAGGGAAAAATAGTTTCCTGTTTCAAAAGAATAAAGAGCATGAAGAGAGGAGAAAAGGCACTTGGTATCTCAATCTCAAATTACAATAATAGTGGCAAACTGAAAGAAAGACCCAAAATATGGATCTGTGAAGTTAATACTTTCATGGATGAGATCCAAGACTAAGGGCTTTTTGCTCAGAAGAGTAGAATAATGTTACAGAGAATAGATTCTAGAGTCACAAAAGCAGCAACAATGTGTTTCATTCTTCAAAGAAAAGGTACTTGAAGATACCAAATATCTTGAGGAGGAAGAGATTTTTTTTAATGATATAGGAATTAAGGCATGAAATATAACTCGAATGCACCTATAAAATTGCTATATGGTGAGGACTCTACCAGAAAGGCAAAGGCAGCTGGGTGTATTTATGGCTGACTGCATCTATTTGAAAGCTGTCTTTCAACGTCTTTATCTTAGCAATATGATAAATGATGTATGTCCATTCCATCAAATAAGAGTGTAATTTAAAATTCACAGAAATTACATATAAATTACTTCTTCCATCTTGAATGAAACACTTATTCTGGGTGTTAAAAAAGTAACAAAGAAATAGCCTCCTTAAGCAAATACACTTTCAAGTTTTGAAAATCCTTTTTGAAATATGCACAGAAAACTCCTACAAACAAAACTGAAACCTCCTATAATGAAAAGGGCATGGTATCAAATTTTGCACATTTTACCAAAGTGTTAAATAGGTGATTCACTCTATTTTGTATGTCTCACAACAGTTGGCAGTCAGCTATTTCTTTAGCACACCCAGCTAGTTTGGCAGATACTGGATAACACCCGTTTTGACAGCATCTTGTCTTTCTTATAATTAAAAGGTGGCAGCATGTAGAGAAATTACAAAAACCTACAACAAATAAGTCACTGTGCATATTTGAGTCTTTTGTTAAATAGTGTGGTAAAAGTAGAACCTGGTGAATAGTTAAAAATGGAAAACAATGAGAAGAAACACTGTAATTAATAGGTACCTTTTTGTCTGTTGCCTGAAGTTCTTCAAATACTTTTTCAGAAGTCCAGCTTCAAATTAAGAGAGGAAAAAACAAAACAAAAAAACACATTACCTTGAATATTCCAAACAGATCACACAGTATCCTTTATTGACTTTACGAGTCTATAAAACTTGACTTAAAACTTACTTTGTTTCTAAATAATCTCTAGGGAGGTCTTCCATCTCCTCTGTAGTTATTACTGAGGTTCGTATTTCCTGCTCAACAAGTGTGTCCACCATGACCCTGAA
Organism: Florisuga fusca; assembly: GCA_038090715.1. Taxonomy (NCBI): domain Eukaryota; kingdom Metazoa; phylum Chordata; class Aves; order Apodiformes; family Trochilidae; genus Florisuga; species Florisuga fusca. The sequence continues at coordinate 3,990,130 of JAAWXA010000019.1, read as the reverse complement.
ATATGCCCAAACAGTATCTTCCCAGGTATCACAAACGGGAAGGATCTATACATTAAAAAATACAGAGCAGAAATTATCAAGAGATGGAGAACTATCAGAATCTGAACAGAGCAACTGTAATTTAGAATCAGATTTCCTGGAACCAAAGAAGACCATCTAGAACAGCAGCCTTCCCTTCATCCAAGCAGGATACAAAAAAAATCTTTTCACTGAATAATGCCCTAGCTCCTTGATTATTTTCTATCAAAGGCAGTCAACAGAAACCATGCTGTACAACTTCCAGAGGCACTCTCACACCACTCCTGTACCACCTCAGATGAAGATTATCCAATTTTCTGCCCTAATTTTTCAGCATAATCATTTTGCCTTACTGGCTTATGTCACAGTTGCACAAATCACAGTGCAGTAGTGAGTGATGGAGGGAAGGATGAAGGGAGTAGTGCTGCTGTTGTGAGATTAAGAACTTGATATCCAGTTCTTATCTGAATATTTCTAGGCTTTTTCCTTAGTGAAACCCGAGACAAGTTCCAGAGAAAACACTGCATTTCACGAAACACTTAACTATTACAGTAATTTTAAAATTACTGAATTTTACTGAATCATTACTCTGCCACAAGAAGGTAAGTACCTTCTGTTCTGTAAGTGTCTAGTTTTGTGATGCCTTTTTTTCCCGATAGGAAGGCCTCATTTCCTTTCCTATAAAGGAAGCAAGTTTAAATTTCAGTGTCTGAAACATGATTCCTAAAATCCCCCTCTTCTTCTTTTCTCAATTATCTTTATTTCTGCTACATCGTACCAAGATGAGAGAAGAGGTGTGAAGAAAATCAAGCTCCTCAAGTAGGAGCTTACCACTAATTACTATAACAGCAAGGAAACTTTTCAGATGGTCTGCAATGTCCTTGTTCTTAAAAATGGTAAAAAAAAAAATAAATTAAAATTACTAGTTAGGAGGAGAAGAGCACAAAAACATCTGGAGGATTAAAACTAATAAAAGGCGAGAACTACTTAAAGATAAAAGTGAGCACTGTATAGAGTGTAAAACTCACTGAGAATGAAATTCAGGTACAGAATAATCTTTGGATACACCAACTTGTCTCTTAGAATACTGTGCATGAGCAGGAAAGTGACCATGTAAGCTCTTAAATAGTACTAAACTAGAAAAGAACTAAAGCAACAAGACTAGAACTCTTTGTTCTGAAAGCATGAATCATATTAGGAGAAGTCTATCAAGTATATTTTATGAAGGCATGTCAATCCTACAAAACCATGTCTGCTAAATCAGCAGTATTTACTTTTGTCCTGTTTGCTATCTTCAAAAGTACCATAACCAGTAACTGCAGTATTTCTGATGATAAACTGTCACATGAGAAAGAAAATGCCCAGCTGCCAAACAGCACTGAAGTAGGAGGCTTCACATACCTGTTTGAGGTTTCCACTCAGCGCTGCATAGATTGCTCTCTCATATCTATTAAACTGCTCCTAAAATAAACAGTAGAAAAGAAACAATTTTTAATTACAAGGCATATGTGTTCTAGTTACTTTACATTTTACAGATATTAATTAATTCTAAAATGTTCCATCTAATAGTTTCCAAGAAAGGTGGAAAAATCACAGGACACATCAGGAGCTAAAATAAAAACAGAAAGTGACTTCCCCTCACTGGCATCCCCTTGTGACTAAGCTGAAATATTTGCATTGAAAGCAATGTTTTTTCCTTTCCCATTCAATTAAGTCAAGATGAAAGACAAAGTTAGTACCAGCAGTTTCACCTTCAACCAAATAAGTCATACATTTCCAAAGCCTGAAAAATTGGTATTGTTTATGTGGATTTCTCACAAGACAAACATATTTCAGAAGCCTCCTTAGAAATGTTAATTGCAAATCCTAAAAGCAGCAAACACAGAAGGGATAAGTCTACTCAAAATCACACTACAGAATTCAGAAATGTTCCAATTTAAATGTTAATATCAGGTAAATAAGCATTATCTTACCTCTTCAGCCATACGCCAACAACTTACTTTCCAAATGCACCTATATGGATTCCCTTGAACAGGCTCCAGCTCTTGTCCTAAATGCAAAGGGTAATTTAAAAAAGGGGAAAAAGTTGCCAATAAAACAACCAAAACAGTAACAAGGTAAAGCCTATTTTCTGTTATTAAACCAATTTCAATCTGTTAGGAATTATTCATAATGTATTTTGATTTTTTTGGCTGGACTGCAAGGTGCCTTTTCTGGGAAAGCTGGTAAATGCACATCTTAAAGTCACAGTATTTTGAAAGCTTAGCTGCTATCTAGCTTTGAAGAAAATAATATTTTTAATGAGATCGAAAGTGTTTACATTGTGGAAAACACAAAGTTAAGGAGAAAAGAGAAATTTTTATGTTATAAGGAATGCAAACTCAAAAAAAATGTCACTGCTTCAGGGCTACTATTCTGCAAGCATCTGCATGAGGGTATGGACCACAGAATTAAAGCAAATGTAACAGGTGGATACACCCCAAACCTGAGCTAGGACACTGGCAAAGCATGAAGAGAAAAAAAAAATCCAAGTGTATCAGGATTTGAAAATCAGGAAAGCATTATGCTTTCCAGACCCAGTTATGCACAGCACTTAATTACCTTCTCAAATTCTTTGCTAAATCCTGCAATGCCCTGAGCATGAAGAAAAGCAAGGGACTGTGTTATCAATGGGATAATGTGCAAGAAACTCCAGAGCCAAGGAGAAATGTAATTTAACAATTTTCAACTATTTTAAAAGCATAGCTTTCTCTTGTATTTACATTTGCTGAACTCCAGTTCTGCTTTACCTTCTGAATCTGGATATAGAGTCCAACTTTGAGTTTGCAAGCAACAAAATGTTTGCAAATGACACAAGTCAGATGTTGAGAAAATACAATCTGAAGCATTATAGAAGTGGGGAAGACCAAGTTCCTAGCAATTATGCTTGATTTTCAGTATCACAAACTAAAATAATTTCATGTTAGCTTTTACAGGCTCAACAGGCATGACAGAATATTTTATAGACACATAAACCCCAGCTCTTAAGGTAAAAAGAAAAAGCTCTCTCTCTTTGCCACAGATAGATACTAAAAGAAAGCCATCTGCCTTATTTTCACATGCACTTTGAAGCAGATACCTCCATTTATGTTAGGATCATGATACAATTTCCATCCTTCCAAAGTTGCTGCTCTCCAGGCCTGACCACATCGTTTGCATAAGCGCTGTGCCTGAAAAATAAGAGATTTTCTCAGCAATAGACTTTGTGATGGGAAAACCACCAGCTTCTCCTTTAAAAATTTGAACATTACTAAACCAGTTAATTTATGTGGAGGTTCTCCTATGCAAAAGAATAACAACAAAGAACCTTAAACTAATAAAAACTGTAAGATTTCAAAGTAAATAAACTGTCATTAGTGTTCTCTTCACTAAGCATTTTAGTTTTTCAGCCAGTATTTGTAGCAAAGTGAGCAACATGCTACAGTCTCATCTTTGCTAGCTTAAACTGCTGCTACACATCCTTCTGGTAAGCTTAGTGTAAGGTGTCATCTTGTTGCTTAGATGTATAACCCACCTCTTCACCCACTCATCTATGTTTCCAGTTAACTTAGCTTTCCAAACCCCTCATGCACTTCTATAAATAGCAATCCCACCTTTCCCATAACAATATTAAAGAGTCTGTGCACTACCACAAACAGGTTTAATTCAAAGTTCTTTCGACTAGCATGGAAAATAGAACTGAAACTGCTCCCCTGCCCTGAAAAAAAAAAGAAAAAAAAAAAAGATTTCCTATGATTTTTCCAATTCTACACTTCTGCCAGAAAAAAAAAAAAAGGGAAAAAAGGGAAAAAAAACAAACAAAGAAGTCAGCTAAAGATGGTCTAATTAAGTCTGGCTGGTACTGTTCCAGGACTGACAAAACAATATGAACAGTGAGAGAAACTGCAATATGCAGTCTTGGTTTGTTTAGCCAAGTTCTGTTCTTTTCACACTGGACGGCTGCAGACATTCAGTCATTTTGGGAATGGTGACAAGAACTAAATTTAAAGACAGACAACCAAGATCTTACCTGCTGTGTATTACCTCCTGTAAATGGCCAGAGGTTTGTTCTTAATTCAGAGTCAAGCCAAAGTATTTTAACTCACTCTTTCTTTAACAAATAACCCTCTTCATGCTTATCAAACAGTAGGCACATCCCAGCAGTGACTGCAGAACAACTGATGCAGCAAATCAGTACTCATATTGCCCTGCAGCAACATGCTCACGTGCCCATACTAACAGCAAATTAATAGATGTGGAAGGACACAGCACTAGCAAGTAACCACATTCCTTAATCTAAGGTCTTGAGCACAAGAATCTCAATCCCCTCCTTTGCCCCCCTTTACTCAAATGTCATGATATACAAGAGAGCCTGGTTAGTGTAAGGCAACTCAGTTTGCAGCCTTTAGAGACCCCCACAAGACATGCATTTACATTATTAAATCATGAAGGCCACTTCACAAGTGGGGATAGTTATTCAGAACAGCTTCAGGACAGAAACTGCCTGGGTGCCACCCATCTGAGGATAAATGCAAAGTATACACATCATTTATTCTTAAAGGTGGGCAACAAGCAGACTTACAGCAAGAGAGATAATGGAGGATAATAACATGCTTTCTAGAATACTTGGAAAAAGTCTACCAGAGTTTTCACCATTAAAGAATAAAGGTAAGAAACTAAACATAGAAAGCAAGAAAGGAAAGTTATTTTAAGAAGAGTAGCCACTGTAAATAACTACACATTTTTTCTGATGGCAGCACGAGCCTATGGAGCTTGTGTGCTGGTCTCCACTTTTCAGCCCTGAGACACCTCCAAATGTGTCACTGCAACTGTCTGTACAAGGTGATAAAAGTAGCCCTGTCTCCCTCCTCAACTCCACTCAGATTATATATCCAAGGGAACACTATAAGCACAAGTAAAGTTTGCTCAATTTAATGCTATTTCTAAGAAAAGCATACATTAAACCTCTCTCTCCAGTTAAAATTCCAAGTGCATTCCACTCTAATGTATCTAGAAGGAAGCCAGTATACTAACCTACAGATGAAACTGGGAAGTACTATGAACCATGTGTTTGGCTGTTTTTAATAACAAGCCACTACAATAAAAATACAACCAAAATCCATTTTTTTTCCATAACATCTATTCTAAATCCAGAATTACTTAAATAAATGGAAGATTTTATTAAAACACTAATTTAGCAGTCTATCACTTGATGAAAGAAGTGAAAAAAATCACCAAATTTAAGCAGACATTTTAGTACACAGGTTTTCACGGACTTCAATAGTAAGATTTAAAGTCAGTTAAAATACTTAGCTGAGAAGATACTATAACTTTCTGCATCTTACTTCATCTGTCATTCCTGCTCTGATGAGAGTGAAGAGATACTTTAATAACCTCGCATCATCTTCTTGGTCCAAATCATCAAGTGGCAGTTTCTGTCTTATAGGAGCATCTGGATCCTGCAAGAAAAAAATCATCACCACCCACTCAGAGAATGCCTCAACGCCTCTTCTGATGATTTTCTGCCCCGTTTTATAATTTAGAGTCATTTTTTCACGTTGACATAACAATCTGTACAAGCATCATACTTCCCTGTCTTTCCTCTGTCCTTTTTCTTTCTGTTCTGTCGCTATTGAGAAAGAAACAGTCACTTTTTTGTTTATTCCACCACTTTGGTTTTTGCCCTGAACTTCCCATCCTTCAGCTCGTCTCACCTTCAAACATCCTTTTCCATTCTGCCTCTCTACCTACCAAACTGCTTCTCCTCCACCTTCTACCTGAGAAAGCTTTTCCCAACAGCTGTACTATTTAATCCAAACAGATTTTTCTCAAGCCAACCAGTACCTCAGACCACTCCTTAACTGAACTGATCTACCACTGCTTTGCTGACACTGATACAGTTCATTGCCTCCTTCTACTGGACAGTCCTTTCTTTCCTGGATTCCCCTCCTATTAGCTTTAATTATAGTAGGTCTCAAGAAATCCCATCAAGACTTGGCTTCTTTATACTAGCTACTGTATGAAGACAGCACGACCTGCAAGAGCTTCCACACAGTTTTACAAGCTTTTCTGCTTAGGAAGATGAGTTTGTTTCAGACATACGTAGTACTAATAAAGCTATTTACTACACCAAATAGACCAGAGGTACTTGTGATGGTGGATGTGGATGTGGGTGTGGGTGGGTGGTGGAAGTGACTGTCAAAAAAACCCAGAAGTTCACATATCCCAAAAGGCACTCCAGAGGTGTCCTACCTCACAGTTTACTAATTTTCCTCTTTTCCAACTCAAATGTTTTGCAATTTTTAGATAGTACAACTACCTTTGCATAGTACAACTACCTAAAAATGTGAAAATAGCATTTATACGCTTTCTAACCCATTTTGAAGCCAAATCTTGTTTTAAAGTAATACTTACCAACTCTGTTACTAGAGCTCGAGAACTCCCAATGTATGTACTTAACTGTCGCTGCTTTAGGGTATGTAGTGTGTTCTCCCTGAAAGTAGTGAAATGCTTTTGAGAAAAATGTTAGGGTTCTTTCAGCAAGCATCTCCTAATATGACACAAATACTGAAAGATATTTTTGTTTACATGGAACATGGCTACAGAAAATATACACTCGGTTTGGCTGGCTTATCAATGGACTGTGTTACTGTTGTGAAAATGTAACATTTCACAAGAAGTACAATGTAAGAATCAGTTCACATAGCTTTGATTTCTTCCAAAAGCATTTTTTATTTTCAGTCATTCATATATTTAACTATGAACTGATTTCTGCATGAGCAAATTTTCCCATTAGCATTCTCTATAAAGTCAGTCTGAGACAGAAATTCAACTTAGGATCAACACATAATTCCAAAAGCCTGTATCCAGTGGCCATTAAAAACAGGCATCTGTTTATTATTCTAGGAATCTAGAGTCAAAGGCTTTGGGCTTTTTTGCCATAAAAGCCATCATTGATAATAAAGATGACAATAATGGCTTCTGGTGAAGCATCAATGACAGAAAGTGAGGACAAGAATGTCTCAGGCAAAAATTAAAGCCAAAGAAGCAACGACCTGAGAAACACAGTAAGAATGGTTTTATCCAGAGTGAATAACAGGCTGATCAGTCCGTGACCATTTCCTATTGTGCCTTACTATGAAAAATCAAAACTGCATCCAGGTTAAGATGAAATTAAATTGCTTTGATATTGTTTGTCAGTTGAAAGAATTCTTGCCTTCTAAAAGCAGGTAAGTAGGAATAAAATCTCCATTTTTGAATTTAAGAATTCAAAGAAGTGAATTAACTGAATAACTTTTAAAAATCCACTCCTTTTTGAGATTGATTCTGTTTCTGTGAATCTTGCTTGGAGTATGTCTAAAATCAAAGAAAAGCTGAACTCACCAATATACAGATTTTGCATAAAATTCAATATTATCGGAGAAGTCTCCAATTTCATCCTTGGCAATGCTCTCTAGCCAGTCTACCACCAACTGGAATAAAATTAAATTGCCTTTAAAAAACAAGTATGTAACAAATAAAATTTTAACTGCTACCCTCTCATCTTTGGATGTACTAATTACCTACATGGCCATTAAAGGTATACACATCCTGAAGACTATTCCACTTTCATTTTAAATACCTAATATGAAGGATGTTTAGTCACTCAATCTCTTCCTCACCAGATGCTGCAGTTACTACAGTGATACTTAACAGTTTATTAATCACAATCAACAGTAACAGTTGCTCTAAATGGGAATTGCTCTAAGCCTTCCACCCCAGCCAAGCTAGCCTGAAAAACATTTCTGATCTTTAGAAACTAAAGAGCATTATTTCTACCTATACGAAGAATGACACATGTCAGTGAATCCAAAGCTTAATAAAGTGCTTAGAACATTAGTGTGATAAATATTTAATGTCTACTGATCTATTCTTATTCCCATCTTTAAAAACTTTCCATCATACCTGGCTTTGTCGAACAAGTGAATCTTTCTGAAACAAGTTGTCTACACTTGTCTTTTCACTAGATGTTAAAACCTGTTTAAGAAAAAAAAGATTATTTCGTCTTCCTGGAAAAGAAAAATTGCCACAAAACTCTGAATACTAAACTGAACGCAGAGTAATTCCCACTTTCTACAAGTTCAGTATGCTATGTGTCCCTTACACCTGTTTTACGAATGGATGACACTCTACATTCTTTTACATGGATGATCTTTTACATGTAGTTACACTAAAACCTGTAGAAATGGGATTCAGATAATAATTCACAAATGTATGGCCACAGAAAGACCACTGCAGGCCATAGCAGACCCACTGATTCCACTGACTGCACTCATATCCTCAATCCCATTTATTACACTATACACAGAAGAGATTACATTTTCCAAGACCATACAGTGCACATGTCACATGAAGAAGTGAAAAAACAACAACTAAAAAAATCAACCCCAGAACTGCGATCTACCTCCTCTCCTGCTTTAATTTACCTTTCATCATGCTTGCAACAAAAGGTTCAGATTGGATGGGGCTTGAAGCAACCTGATCTAGTAAAATATGTCCCTGCTCACTGCAGGGTGGTTGGACTAGATGACCTTCAGAGGGCCCTTCCAACCCAAACCATTTTACAATTCTAAAAAGAGAAGACAGTTTCCTAAAAACCACAAGAAAGACTGGGTTTTGGCACAACAGTGTTTAATTTGATAGTGACAACTTAGCAGTGGGAATCTTGGAGGAAGCTATTTTATGACTGAGAAAAAAACAACTGCAATCATGAATTTCAAAAAGGTGGAGTCACTTCACTTATTGTTTTGTCTACCTAAGCATAATCTGGCAGCAAACGCTGGAAGCACTGCATTGACAGAGACAAGAAGACTACCACTGCAACAAGAATACTGAAAAACTTGGATTTCTCTTAAGATAAATTGGAATCTGGATTGCAAAGGCAGGACAGCTTGAGATAATATGTTCTTCTTTTAGGCAAAATAAAATTATCTCTAACTTACAGGAACATTGTTGCTACTGATGCAGCTTTTAAAAAGAAATAAATAGCTCTTTTTAGTGGATTTTCCAAATATATGTGGAATACTAAAGGAAATAAACCAAAGTATAGCGTATGGTATTTTTTACCTTAGTATTTTCTCTTTAGAACTGAATATTTAGATTCACTTTTCACAATATATAAAATAAATTATTATTTGTCTTGACAAAAATCACACCAGTTCGATTTTTGTTTACATTCTTTCACCTTTGAATTTTGACTGGATGCAATACTGAGACTTTAAAAATAAACCACAAGCATCTAGCTTTGATTTAGCTTATTTTATCACTTAAAAAAACAACAACCCAAAAAGTCTGAGCTTACTGTGATATCAAACCCAGTTTCATCTTCCAATGCAGACTGTATTCTGTCTCTAGAAATAAAATGCAAATTATTAATGATTAAAATAAAGTTGAGAAAATTCAGCAGAATGCATACAAGAAAGCACTTAAAATCTTTACAAAAGTATTTTTAAAACACTAAAAGTTGCCAAGATAATAAGAATAGGCCCACATACAACTTAAATTTCTGTAAATAGGTAACAAATTGACATGTTTATTAGCACCTACTTCCACAACTACTAATAGGTGCTTAATCACCTCATTCCATATTTATGAACTCATAAAAACTATACCCAAGAAATGCAGCTCAGTGAAGTAACATAAAGGAATTACCTATAAAGTGAGGACAACAGCCTCCAAGTTACCATCTCTTGCTTGAGAAGCCACAAGACACTGGCAGTTTTTGAAAACTTCTGCTGTCCAGGTGTTGCCCGATAAACTATTTTCCCTAGTATATTCACCTGGGGTAAATAAATTTATACATAATTAATATTTCCCATCACTATATTTTTTCTAAGCCATTGCAGTGATTTTTTCATTATTCTGAATGCTTTCAATAATTAAGTTTCATTACCATATCTTCAAAATAGATGATAATCCACACCTTAAATTCTCCTAATTATTAACAAAAATAATATTAACACAGCCTAGAGGTCATAAACCAAGAGAGTAGCTCTGTTTTGTCTCGCACTGTACAAACCCAGGATAAAACCAGCTTATGCTGGTCAACTAAGAGGCACCAAAAGAGCAACAAAAGACTGGGAAGGGGAAAAGGCAATCACAGAAAAACCCTAAAACTAGCCAAAGAACAAACCACCACAAGCTTCAGCATTTTTTCCATATAGATCAATATCAAACAAAGCCAGCCCTATTGGTATTTATGATAAATATTTTTGCATTTATCAGTGCCTGAAAGGTACCCTTTCCTTTCTACTCTGTTGAATGAAGAAATCCAAACTGTTGGTTACCACATAATTTGCAGTATCACAAAGAAGAAACTCTTTTCCTTTATTTATTTTCATTTATTTTCCTTTATTTATTATGAAGAAAACTTAGACAATCAAGTCTTCTCCATCAGTAGCTACTACTTCTGAGAACTCACAGCCCCAAACTTGTTACATTTTAGGTGTATCCCATTTGTCAGGCACCAATATATTCACTATTTTTTCAAGTGAGAGGTGAACAACAGATTTGGACAAAAGAATGAGTTGTACCATCACAATGCAAGAGAGGAACATGATCTTCTATTCCCTTCTACAGCCTCCCAGAAAATATGAAGACTTCATGGCTGACAGGAGTCACCAGGCTGACCTCAGAGTGCAGCTGAGAGGCATCATGAGAGCTCAGGGGTGTCCCACAATCTATTCTTATCCAAAGTCCCAGTAGCAACACCTGAGCCAATTCTTGGAGCAGCATCCTTCATGCTGCTTTTGTAGGTCCTTGGCAACATCCACTCAACTCCCCCAAGTCCCACTTGGCTTAAAACAACCACCTGATATTCCATGATATTGGTAGATGGTCTCCCTATTCTCAAACAGGAAGAATGCAAGAGACTTTCTTTTCCATTTCAGCTCAGAAGTTCACCATCTCACAAAACAATCATGTTCACACTTGATTTCCTTCTCCTGTCTGCTTCACATTCGGGATCACACTTGTGGTAGAAACCCCATTAAAGAGCTCAGCATTCTCCATCTCAGCCTCAAAACAAAATTTGCACAAAACAGAACACATTTTTTTAAACAGACTCAGGTATGAAGCCTCTTAAAAAAAATAAAAATAACCTGCCCACCTGTCTCTTTTGTGATCAACACTTATCAGTAGAAACATCGTAATTTCTTACTTTCAATCTGTCAATCCCTGCTGATCCCAAACTGTCAGCCAACAGACAATCAAATAAAAAAACTGTCTACAAGCAGAGACACCTTAAATCTAATGTTGAGACCTCTGCTGCCAGCTTGTCAGTAACACAGCAAAAAATTCGTAAAGCGTCATAATATGATTTTATTTGTTTATACCCAAGAGAAAAATGTAGTTTTTAACCCAGCTTATTATCATTAACAAAAACATCTGTGCATCTGCTTATGTTTATTGTCACTTGACACTTGCAGTGGAATGGCAGCCAGATGACATTTTTAGTGTTCAGCAAGCTACACAATGGGTGTTCTTATGCCAAAGCAGTGTCTAAGGAAAGAGAGATGCTATTCAGTGCTAGTGTTCAGTGACGCACAAGTGGGCAATCAGATGGAAGACTTAAAGTACCTATGCTAACCCCTGTGACTTAGCTTAAAGAAAAATAGCAGTACTATTACATAGGGAAGGGATTGTGACATGAAGTAAATAAGAAACCAAGCCAACTACTTACCTGACTGTTACAAATATTTTCATACTCATCCACAAGATCGAAAATGGTAGTTGATGTGTGCTTCAGGAAGGAATGCAGAAAATCTGAGTACATGCTCATAGTAGCTAGAACAGATTTAAGAAGAAACAGCCATATCAGTCAGACATGACTTGGTAAAAAAACACAATAGACTAAAAAAAGAAAAAAATTAAAAAAAAAAAAAAATCATTCTGATGACAATGCATCTCATCTTCTGTAAATCTACATGTGGAAAATGTATGGAGTACTCATATCCCATATTGCATAAAATCAGAAGAACTTATCAACTAAGGCACACAGGAGCTATGAGGTAAGTCAAATCATTATAAAACTTTGCTGTAAAACTGTTATTTGAAAAAATGTTAACAATAAAATAATCTGCTTATCTCCACAAAGCTAATACAGTTTGCATCTTGCATCACCAGAGCATCCCATTTGTACCATCAGGTTTCAGAGAAGACACAAACTCTCAAAACAACATTAGCTTGAATATATTGACTTTCTGAACTTTATCTAGACTGGTTTTGACAAGGAAATATCAGCAAAATAACACAAGAAAAAACCCCTATATCTCACAATTTAAAAATGTGGTCAATTATTGAGATTCCTCACCAGCTTCCCCAGGATCATCCTCACGCAGCAGTACAGCACTCATTGTGACATCTTCTGTCAGGTTGGACATGTCTAGATTGACAAGCATTCCTGTCTGCTGAGGTGAGAGTGCCATTGTCCAGCTACTTTCATCCAACTAAAACCACAAGAAGAACAAAGAAAATAAAGAACCATCTCAAGTTTATTATAAGCCTAGCTCCAAGTCTAAAAAAGCAATAGTGATACAACTGTCTTTAGATAAGATGCAACTATGTCTGAAATTCATCACAACAACTTGTTCTTTGAAGTCCAAGCTTTATCATCCAAGTGAATCCCAATACTGGAGAGCAGTAAAATAAGAAAACTTCTGAAGGTTTAACTTGCTGACACAGAACGATTATCTCTGAAGAATTTGTAAACAAAGACTTTTGTAGTCACAAGCTAGAGTTGTAAGGACTAGCTTAATGCACATGGTGTATTTAGCAAGTCCTTAAAACACTCTATTAATCCTCACTGCATCATCTCAAGGAACACCACAGTGATAAATACTACTAGTAGCAAGAAGCAATAGCAGTGATAGCAAGCTTGTGTCACCCACAGTTTGTCCTTGAACACTGTAAACTTGTAGTTTCTTCTAAATTTCAAAGGAACAAAAGAGAAAAAAGTACTTGAATCATCTTACCATTGAAAGATTGCCCAAAAGTCCAGGAGTCTGTAGAGTCAGAGGAGATTTCCCTCCTGTTCCCAGGATGGCAGACACATCTGACAGCTTCATGGAGCTTCGATTTAGTGCAGTGCCTGAAATACAGAGAGCTTTTTCTGAAAAGAACAAGTATTTAAGATTACTACACTCTATCAAGGAGTGCTGAAGGACATTTTGTAACAGAGATGGAAGTATTTATGAAATCCTGCTCAGTTACACAGGAAAAAGATGAACCAATCTGATGGAGAAGTAACTTGCTCCTGTCCATCTTCATTCTCCTCCTGTTTGTGGGCTTGTACCAAACACACAAATGCCAACTATATAAGAAAAATGAGTCTTGGGGCCAACAACACTTGGAAATAAGAAAGTTAGTTATCAATAATAGAACTTAACAATTACACACCCAGTTATGCTAGGGTTATATAAAAACGCTGCTGACCAAGTCTGGAGCACACTCAAGCCCTGTTTTTTCTAATAGGGCATGTATAAACATAAAGAGAAATTGTATCATTTGTTCTTCCTCACATGCAGCAGCACTCCAGACAGAAGTCTGAGGCCAAGTTGAATGAGAGTGTATATATGCACTGAATATGTGACACACCTTCTGTTACTAAAGAAGTTGTTGGTATGCTCCTACTGAGCATAAATACCAATAAATCTCCCACCACTGTTTCTTGGTAACTGGTCTCCAAACCCTTAAAGCAAACAGCAACCAAAAGTTGCTCTACCAAAGCACTACATCTGCTCCAGACATAGCTGCACATCAGTGCAGTGGCTACTGTTCCCAGGAATATATGACCCATACTAAGAACAGAGGCATTGCTTTGCAAGATGAGAAATGCCAAATCCTATGACAACGGGGAGCTCCACCACAACAGACCTTCACGTAGCCCAAAGACCACAGAATTCACATCAAGACAGTAGCTGCTTTGGTCCCATTGTCAATAACAAACAGGCCATCAAAGATGCCTACGACAACATATACAATCACAAAATAAACAACACGTTCAGTTTCTCCATGAGACTCCATCCAGTTTGGAAGCAGATGTTCCTGCATTCCTATGGCACTTTTTTTTTTTTTTTTCCCTCCACTGCCTGAGGTAAATAGAACTTTCTTGGAATGTTCCAAGTCCTGAAGACTGCCAAGAATGTCAGTCAGACCTCTGAAAGCCTCAAATTATAAGAGGGTAAGGTCATTTTTGCAAACAGGCACAAGGACCCTTAAAAGCTCTGTATCAATAGGTGGATTTGATTTTCCACGTCTAAGTTTCAAACAGATGAAGGAAGTTGAAGAACAATCAAACAGCTGAACTTCTGTGCCAAGGTTTATGTCCTTGAATTGGCACATATCTTGAATCACCACAAATAATTTTTCTCTACACTCTTGAGACATGAAAGTGAGACATACTGAAGATCAAAGAGTCAGATTAATCTGAACTAGAATTATGGCTACTAACATTAACAGCCTGACTCTGAAGTTGCAGATCAAAGCATTTGAAATGCTAACGGATCATCATTCTCCTCTCCTCCATGAAACCAGAAAACAACTGCTATGTATCCATATGGTACAATGCATTCAAGGGTTAGGAATTTACAGGGTGGCAGAAAAGAACTATGTTGAATAACATTGAAATACAGTTTCTAATACCCAAACCCCACAGTTAGGAGTAACTGACATCCTAGGAAGCAAAAAAAGTCTCCTTGGGAGAGAAGGTAACAGATACCCTTGATAAAGCACTTTCAGTGTTCCACTACAGGAATGGGACTGCACAATGGGAACAGAAACAGGAGTGAAAAAAATGATGCTTTGTTTGTCACAGAATTATCAGACAATTTGGAAGGAAAGTAGCTTCAGCCAATGCTGCAGATAAGACTTGGGGCTATCAGAAAATCTGTACAGCAGCAGGGGTAACACAGAAGAATACAAAGGAGAAATGTGGAGCTGAAATGACATGTATCAGTCTTTGAATTAAATAGTGCAAGACTATCAAAAAGCAAACCTTTTGTAAGGACTACCTGCTGTCTGAAGAAAGCTTAGCACAAATCACAGCCACACATGTGGATAACTGTCAGCCACATGTAGAAAAATTTGCAGAGAGAATCAATATTAAAAAACCTCCTTCTGAAGTTCAAAAAAAAAAAAAAAAGTTATATTAACAAAGAGTATGTTGTCTATTAATATCTTTTCTGATGTAACATCTCTGTACTGTTGATCAGAGTATTTTGCATCTGTGATCCCTACTTTCACCTGACATAAATTTTGGGGCAGATGCTGGAAAAGAAAACTTTGCACTACCTGCCTCTGAGATTATGTACTGTTGGGCTTCCTGAAAATAGACAAACCAGAAACTTCATAATGACAAAATCATGTCAAGCTGTGAGATCAACACACTATCTGAAATTAAGAGCTGAAGACAAGTAATGGTCAAGATGGTATAAACATTCTAATCTGAAGATAAAAGTGAGGAAAAAGAGCTACTTGGTTTTGAGGTGCTCTGACCATCACAGCACGACAGACAATGCTTCTCTCTTAAAACAATACAGCATCCATCTCCAAGAATTCCTGCAAGGAGGATGGGGAGCAGCAGAAGATGCCACCTTCCTCTGGGAGCATGATGGAAAACACACAGGCTAGATGGTGAATACGAGAAAACCCTTACGTGTCTGAAATGATGACAAAATAAAGACTAAAGGAAGAGACTGTGACAAGGAAAAGGGAGGTAAGCCCTGGTGATGGCATGGAACTGTGAGGAACGGGCATGTATGTGTATTTCAGCCACAACCAGTGAGAGAGGCTTGAAGAGGCTAGATACATTTGCAGTATGTGTAGTGTTGTCAACACTAAGAACAACTTGCAGCTCCACTGAGAGAGCTGCCAACACTGACACACAAGGAACTTGTGCTCAGGAAGGTGGCTGATACTAACACCATTTGCCTTTGCTGCTGGATTCCTACACAGAAGCCACTAGATATTACAGTAAACAAGAACAAGTAAGGGTTACACAGAACTTCTCTTTCTCAGGAACCCTGAGAAATCATGAAAAATCAGTCTCTCTGGAACTACCTTTGCACTATCCTGACATTTGGGAATAACCCCCAAAACAGTAATTTGTGTCAGTTGATGCAAAATACAATAGCTGAGATCAGAAGATTTCAGGGAAACCTGACCCTATCCACCACGTGTGGTTCCACAGCCTTCTTCCACTTCTGTGAAATCAGCTACTCAATTTCTTCTCCTGCTAGTGGAGAGGGAAATAATTCACTGATGCAACCGATAAATGCACCTGTTAGAAATATCAGGAACAGAATTTACCTGCTGCAAAAACAAAGATGGATAAATAAGTAAAAAAAAAAAAAAAGAGAGAGAGAGAGAGAGAGAAAAATAAGTGACTAGTAAGGCAAGTATCAGTTTCAGCATGGTTCTTGAGAGAAACTTAAATGCTACTGGGTATACTCTTGTGCAAAGCAAAGAAAATTATGCCAAATATCCTCTAAAAATTGAAAGGTGAAAATCCATTGGCATACAACAATAGCAGAAGTATATAACATATAGTCATGCATGTTGATTGCTACCAGGTGTTTTTCTCCATAAACATAAAAGTGCCAACTGCAGAACCACAGAATCACCAAGTAGTTCAGTTTGGAAGGAACCCCTGCAGACCACCTGCTCCAACCCCTTGCCCAAAGCCATGCCAGTTATCAAGGTTGCTCAGGACCTTCTCCAGTCAGCTTCAGTTATCTCCAAGGATGAGGGCTCTACAGACTGCCTAGGCAACCAGTTCTAGTGCTCTATCACCCTTACTGTAAAAAACCTTTTTCTTATGCTTAAACAGAATTTCCTGAATTTCTTGCTGTGACTATTGCTTCTTGTCTTTTCACTGAGCACCACCAAGATGAGCCTGGCTATCTCTTGACTCCCTCCCATGCACACTGACAAGACTTCTCTTTCCCAGGATAAACAATCCCAGTACCTCCTCATACAACAGACACTCCAATCCCCTAATAGAACGTGTGGCTCTTCACTGGATGCATTACAGTCCATCCACAGCTTTCTCATTATGAACTGTTCACAATTATGAAGCCTGATCATGGAATCTCTCTGACTAAATACTAAAGAAAGTATTTTTACCTGGCTGGCGAAGTAAAGAACCAGGAGTCCGGGAAATCAACTGTCCTCTGGGTGTCATGTTTCCAATAGTGTCATCCAGGGACGTAAGAACTGGTTAATAAACAAGTCAAGGAACAAGCTACTGAACAATCTTTCAACTCCATTCAAAGTTACTGGAAAAATATTTTGCTGTAGCTCAAATGTTACCAGGATTGCACGCCTTTCAGGCTAAACCAGAAAGCCCCTGTAAGTAAGTGGGGGGAAAAAACATTGTGGAAACTTAAAATTGTCTGTGCAATTACTGTGGATGGCAAGTTAAGATACACTGAATAATCATAATAGTCTGATAACATGATACATGCAAAAGAACATAAAACCGTAAAATGAAGATATAATGGAGCAAACTTTGTCATTGATGACAAAGTTTTTTGTCATTTTTCAAAAAAACTAGGGGATGGAATCAGCTGTGGCTCACAGTTTTCTGGACTGACATTAACATGAGTTCACAAGCCCACAAAATCCTGTAAAACACCCTGCTACACACAGGTCCTGGCACAAGTTTAGGAGATAGGCAATGCCACATCTCTGCAATCATGTTCAACACACAAACCTAAAAATCAGTCAAGAATTGAATATACAAGCATTCTGACAACCTTTCAGTTTCCCTGAAGTCTACTGAATAATTTGTTCTGAGCCACCCCTACAACATCTTTGATGTGGTTTGAGAGTACAATGGGGGAAAAAGAATGGGAGAGAGAAAATTTAATTCAGAGGAAATACTACCCCATGCAAAGGCAGAGAACTGCATCTTTTGGCTTACCCCTGTATTATTCTGTAAAGACCAATGTAACGTGTTGCTGAAAACATGGTATTTTTCTAAACAAAACTCATCCAGATTTTGTAGTCATAAAAATACCCCCCAGTAGTTTTTAGATATTACAATCGCATTTTTTAACTTTTGTCCTTAGTGCATGAAAATGCCATACAGAAAAAGGGCTACAGAAGGGGAAAACGTGAAAGGTCAATAGCAATATGTTGACTGCAGAACACCTATCAAATCAGTTAATAATTCCACATTATATTCATACATTCCTCACATTAAATGGGTATAAAACAACGAGCAATTTGCTGCATACTTGAAACCCATTCTCAACAAGCTCAAAATCAAAGCAGTGGTAAAAATATATGCACCCTGTGAACACAGCAAGCAATGATTAAAGAGAAGACAAAAAGTCTTTACAGAAAAAGGATACTAGAAACTCTTTTCTGAGAGCTTTGCTTCCTTCCAGGTCTGGCAATCTCTGTGTCGCAGGGGGATGGCATGTCTCCAAAACCATTTCTATAGAACAGCAATATAGGCACAAAGTAAGCAAGTGAATCCAAGAAGAACATAAAAGACTTCTGTTGCTTTAAGTAATTCTACAACTGGGAAACTTAAGAGAAACGTAAGCCACCCCTAATTCTAGTACTGATGTCCAGTTTCCTCTACAGGACACCTGGTGCTGCTCATCAGCTTGGGAAAATGAGCTTGTCTGAAAACCCACACTTTGTTGCTCCTATACCACACTGTCTTAAATAAAATACAAATAATGTCAAAGACAAAGCCCCACAGCTGGCAAGAGATGCAACTACAAAAAGGAATTCTGAATAAAAAAATTCAATTGAAAGAATATGATTTCAAGATTTTTTTTTTTTTTTCTGCAGACACAAAAATCACCACGGACTGAGAAAGTTTATTTCTTGCAGAAAGAGGGGGAAAAATAAAAGGCAAAGGAGAGGCTGCGGAGTGTGAAGGCCACAGCTGTGCCCGCCCAGGCAGGCCCGTCTGCAGAGCGCCCCGCAAAGGCCCGCCTCACCCCCTCCTGCGCAATTAACAACTCCCGCTTAAATAACAAATACATTCCCTAAGAAACCAAACAGATTTAAAGCTCCCGCTGGCCTTCGATCCCCCTCAGAACCCGGTCCATCTTTGCCGCGGGTATCCCCTCCAGCACTGCCCGCACACCCCGCTTCACCCCGCCGCCGCACCGGGGGGGATGTGGCACCTCCCACCGCACCCTGGGGCAGGGGCCGTGCTCCCCCGGGACAGCACCGCCCGTCCCCACAGCAGCCCCCCGCGTCCCCCGCATCCCCCGCCTCTCCCACCTCTCCATGGCGGCCTCCGTCCCGGCACAGCCCGGACTCGAGTGTTCCCGCCTCCGCCAGCTCCAGCCCAGCGCCCCGGAAGGAGAGGGGAGACCTTCCGCCCGCTCCAGGCTGGGCCGCCTCACCGCACCGCGCCTGCGCCGCACAGGGACCCAGCCTGGAGGGGAGGGGACCGAAGGCTGAGCGGGTCCCGGCCCGGAGGGGAGCCGGCTTGGGGTATCGGACGACGCCACAGCCCGGACTCGAGTGTTCCCGCCTCCGCCAGCTCCAGCCCAGCGCCCCGGAAGGAGAGGGGAGACCTTCCGCCCGCTCCAGGCTGGGCCGCCTCACCGCACCGCGCCTGCGCCGCACAGGGACCCAGCCTGGAGGGGAGGGGACCGAAGGCTGAGCGGGTCCCGGCCCGGAGGGGAGCCGGCTTGGGGTATCGGACGCCGCCACATCCCGGGATGGAGGGGGCGGCTGAGTCCCCTGAGGCGGGTCAGGCCGTGGCTGTGAGGGAGCAGCTCTGCCGGGGGGCAGCTGGTTGGAGGCTGCTCCCCTCTGCCACTCCTTGGGCCGAGGGATGACAGCGACAATGCTTAAAAAAACCCCAAACCCAGTTTAAATGCTTCGAATGCTGGTCAGCTTATTTCCTTCCACAGAGAAGAATGCAGTGCTCAAAATACCGATGCACTCAGCTGGAGCAGCATGCCTCCTGCCCTTGGATTTACCAAGATGAGGCTGTTCCCCGCCGTTCACAAACCTGGGGCTGTTTCTCTTCCTTCCTACTTCCCCCTCTGTTAACTCAGACTATTGGTACCAGGAGTAGTAGTAACTATCATGTGGGGTAACTCAGAACTCACCCTTTTCACAGGACAAACTAAGGAAGTTAACAAAACTACCTCTTGTCTTCTTCCCCAAAATGTGTTTTGCATGCTTTTAAATAGGAAAACATGGCTAAAATATTGTTAGTGCCCTCTCAGGACAAATGACAGAGCTACTGGCAGTAGTTCATACACTTGGAAGTACTCAGCTGTGTTTGGGGCTACTTCAAACAAATTGTGCATTTGAATTCCTTATACGGAAAGATAAATCTGAAAACAGCTGCAAAAGGCAGTAGAATTGGAAGACATCATGTGAAGTCCCAGAGCTCTTTTAAGATGTTGAGCAAATGCCGGGGCAGCCCAGCTTGGCCTCTCACTGAAGCTGCTGAAGAGCTTAACCTCACAAATTTTCACAAGAAGAGGAAAGTGGAGAAGCTTCGGTCAAATATTTGGTCAAGTTTTTGCTGGGGAAGCACCTTTGCGGCTTAAGTTATCTCCATAATGGGGAGAAAGGGTAGGACAGGACAAACACCTGGAGTTGTGTTTTCAGGCAGCATCTCACTCTGTTTATCTAACAGAATGTAAAGAGGGGGAAACAAACAAACAAACAACAAAAAAGGGAAAGACTTAGACAAACATCTTACACTTCCAAGAACCAGAATGGGATGCACTTTTTTTCAGTCATTGATATAAAGAACTCTGTATTTCAATTGGTAACTAAAAATTCTGGTCCTAACTGCAGCCATGTTGTCAAGAGTATCATGAGAGGTGCCAACATTCCATGTTTAAGAGGCAGGACAAGCAAAGACAACTTGGCAGCCAGCACAACGATACAGAAACATGGCAGGTTAATTGCCAATGCCAGAGATTCTTCTGCTCCATAATAGCCTCCTGTGAAGACAGTGGGATTGCAGGATTTACTAGGTTAAAGTTCAGGATATGCTAGATGAAAATTAAGCAAGTTAAGTAACTCAAATTACCTTTACAAATAGTGTTTTAATATAGACAGCTCCCAAATCAAATAAATTACATTGCTATGTTGCAAAAGTGGCATCTGCATGTACAAAACTGTAGTCTTGATTCAGAGCTACCAAAAACAAGCACCACACAGCTCTTGGTCCGTGTGTGATAGCAGCACAGCTGCATTCAGTACAAAGAAAACGTTGAACTTGCACTAAAATTTGCTTCTGTGCAACAAAGGAAGAAGGCTTATATTTTAGCCCATCTTTTCTTAGATGAAACACATTCCTGGAAGTGTGAAATTTTAAACTTTTTTCATTTAGATGCAAGGAAACTTAAAAAAAAACCAACAAAAAAAAACCAAACCAGCTGAGCTTTTAACATTTTTTTGGTGCTTGTTTAATATTGAAACACCTGTGTTGACTCTCAAATTAATGCTTTCTGGCAGGGGTCTCACCCTAAACAAAGCAATTCCCATGCTTATTCCTATTGGGGAAGCTCAGCTAAAACCTCTATTTTGTTTGAAAGAAAAAAGTAAAGAGACATATTTGTACCAGCCATTTTATTTGTGTCTGAAAGTAATGACAATAGTGCTGGGGGAGTCTTTGCTGCACCGGGCACGTTACAAGCAGTAAACCCAACTTTTGAGAGCTGAGATTTCACACGTAGCTTTTTGTACTTAGTACGAGAGTGATGCTACTGACTCCTTGCTGGAATTAAAAGGAGAAGGTAAAAATGCCACACAGTATGAAAAGGTAAAGTATACCGACCAGAGAAGGAACTGTAACTTCTATTGTAATTCAGTCACTCTACAATAAAGTCACTCAGTATACAAGACTGCAGAAAGGTTCTTTTCCAGAAGTTTATAATACTGAAGAGACTACATGAATTAATTAGAAATGACAATGTATTTCAAATTAGGTAGTTCACCCCACCCACAACCTAGAAAAAATAAAAAAATCAAATCTGAAATGAACTTTCTAAAACGATGAAGCTGTAGAACTTGTTTGGCAGAAATAGTGCTTCTTGAAGCTTAAGTGAGTACAGTGGAATGATGAAGACATTCCTTTCTCCATTCACAAATCTCTCCCTAAAGAACATCTCATTGAAAACAGGAAGCCACCCTCTGCTTGATGACTCAAAATTCTGAAAATAAATTGCTTTGGAGGGTATTTAGAAAAAAAAACAACAAACCACTGACAAACCCAAACACAGAAAAAAGAAGCCAAATCCACATTTAGCTGTTTAAAACCCAGATACTGTAACACTGAGAACAAAATGAAGACCACAAAACTTCACTTAAGATTCATACCAAGAATGCGAGTTTTATGAAAAATAAAAGTATGGTTCCAGAGTTTTACTTTATAGAACAGAAAAGTTTAATTAGGTTCAAGGAATCTTCAGGTTGATCATAAACCTTTCAGAGAAAAACATAAAATGGCTTTAGACTCAGAAATAAGACTAATTGGAGTAAAAGCTCTGCTTCTCTATTGGTACCTTAAAGGAGATCTACATGCAACTGCATTTTGTTTCATGTGTGAGCAACAACTTCGCTTTTAGTCTCCTCCCCATACACAGGCAAAATAAAAGCTATGAGCTCAAGAATAACCTAATGCTGTTGGGACAGCAGTTTAAAACTGGACAAAGTTTTGCCTATGCTTATGTGTGGCTGCACCTTCATTTTACAGTTCAAGAATTGCTACAGAGAGCTGTATATAAACTATTTTTGACCTTCTAGAAATAACTTTTTTATTGGTATGTCTAAACTGAAGTCTTTCTAGAACTAGTACAGTATTGTGGCAAAATAAATCCCTCTTTTACTCCCTAAACTGGAAAAGATGAGAAAATGTTGGGGAAAAAAAACCTATCAAGTTTGATTCATCTATAGTTTGTCCATCATTTTAAGAGAAGAAAACCCTCACCTTCAGTGTTCATCCATGAAGAAACAGCAACTCTAACCACACCAGAAAAAGAGAAAGCCAGAGTTTAATCCAAATTCCATCAGGATTCTCCTCCCACCTCCATCTTCTAGCATGGCATCATCAAGTGCATGTTATGAAATTATAGCTAACTGAAATACTTTTCCACAAGTTATGTTCTTTTACACAGAAAAGCAGTAATAGTTTGAGCTTGCAGTGCAGTTGTTAGGACATCTGAAAACAACCCACAAAGTCTCAAAATAGTCTTGTAAGTTCAGCAGGTAGACATCCATTTTACAGAAAAATTTGAGTTAAGAAGGGCATTAGTAACAAGGCAATATATAAGAAATAAATTTGTACTGACAGGAAAGAGCCCTAATGGGAAACATGCAATTAAATAATATTTTATATATAATTTCAGGACATAAACATTACTTTTTCCATAGAGAGCTCAGACATTTAAATACTGACATATGCCAATTTCAGATTAGGGTGGAAATAAAGCAATCACAACCTATGTGTGCACTGTAAGCAGAAGCTAACTTTACAAACAGGTATGCATGTGTATCAACACTGAATTTGGAAAATTACTGCATTCATTCTCAAGACATGAATTATGCATGTTTTCAGCCACAGCTTTACGAGAAGCATTCTGTTTCTGTACAAGTAGTTCAAGTGTGAACTTCTTAAGTGTTGGTAGTACACAAAGCAGTTATCCTGAAGATACGTAATGTTTGTTCAGAAATCTCAGCAGACAGGATTCTTTTCTAGAACTGGTAACTGCTTGCATAGTTCCAATTCCTGTGGGGAACTGGACGTTCTCTTCCTCAGCAGAAACAGCTTCTTATGCTGCAATTACTTAGATATGAAGAAAATTATTTCATGTGTTTTCCTTAAACTTTGTGTCCATTACTTCCTCAGCATCATTTTGTCATGCATCTTCCCTTCAACAACCAGGACACTGCTCCCTTGAAGCCTGCCTAGGCTTTCAAGGAGAAAAATAATGGGGTTTATATATTACCTGGGTTATGGTGAATAACCATAACCATACCCATCCTGGGTATGGATTTTACAAATCTGCCCTAAATTCTAAACATAGGGGGAGAAAGTTACAGTTTTTTAGATGTTAAAGCCTGGAGCCTGTAAAAATTTTGCTTTCCTGGGGTTTGATCAAACTGATTACCTCCAGTGCTGAGGAACTGTACATTTACTGTTACACAGAGCAACCAAGAATAGTTCAGTACAGAGCTTTCAGGACAAAGCCTGATGTTCCTTGTAATCTGTACTCTTTGGTTGGACACTGAGACCAGACCAGGGCATCCTCTCTGACATCAAAGAATTTTCTCTCCCTCCCACCCAATGCCATCTGTAGAGCTGCCTGGAAAAGAAACACATTAAAAAGAACACAGATGAAAGGACAACTGGGACATAAAAGTGTTATAAGACCTGAATAAGCAGAGGTTGAAAGTGAAGGGAGGAAAAATACTGATTAGCTCATCAAGGAGGAAGGTACTTTGTGACAAAAAGAACTAGAGCATCCAGTGCTCCAGTCTCACCTACTCTGGGGACCAATCAGGATGCAGAGTGCCGAGAGAGTTATTTATGGGAATCATTAACCACATGTTCTGGTTTCCAGTGATAAATGAAAAGGAATTTCAGTCTTAACTCTAACTCTGCATAGTGAAAGAGTGAATTACCTCCATTAAACAACGGTGATGGCTGAAGAAATTACCAGCAGGAAGGATCAGGTGGGCTCCTTAATTCACTTTGAGCAATGCCAACCGTTTCAAAGCTCACTGGTAGTAGCTAACCTAATCTGACTGAATTTGCAGGGCTGGTTTAGAGGAAGCTCTGATAATTCTGTGCCAGAGACACAGGAGGTACACCAAGTATTTGGGCGTGACATTAATTTTCAGCAGCAAAGCCAAGACCAGGAAATAATTCAAAGTCCACACATTCCACTTCACAGTCCAACAGTGTTAGCAGATATTTAAAGTCTGCAAAACACTCAATACTGCAAGAATGTTCTTCTGCAGACTTCCTTGAAGCCAAACAAATATTGTTTAATCATGCAGAAAAATCATACTTTCAAGAGAAGTTTGTTGGTTTTTTTTAAGCTACACTAAGTCAATTTTAACAATTAATTCTTCCTGGAAAGAAGAAAAATAGCTGGCAACGTATTTTCAAGTTCCCAAAACAGCAACCGATACTCTAACCTTTGAAGACAGGTATTCTGTACAGAGACTCCCTTACATGTTAGAACTTAGAATATTCCAAGTCTAAAACTGTAAATGGAATTTCATCCAGTCAGAAATTCATCCACCCTAGCACATGGGATGCTATTGGAAGAAATATCTGCGGCATGTATTTGTCAGAAGACAAAGTTGTAACAGTTCCTTTTCAGCCTGAAATGTATGAATCTGCACTGTTCAAGAGACATGTAAAAAACAACATTTACTAGCACTACTAAAACACAAAACATTCAAGTAGTATATAACTGTAATGCAAGCCCTTGCATGGCAATCCAAATTTATTGAACTACTGATGCTAAGTCATACAAAATTGCACCACTTTAATTAAGGCTTTTAGTTTACATTTGGCCACCTCAAAGCAGTTGTAACATTAGGTTGGTCAATTTAAATACTGTGGCTCCCTGTTGGATATACACACAATCTTTACACCCAAACGTTAATGCATACAAAGCAACAAGGCATTGTTAAATAAATCAGCAAAAGTTAATTACTGCAACTTAGGCCCTGTGACCAATTACACATGATTAAAATTACTTCCCACATTCACATCCACAGTACTCTTCCACCATTTAACATCTCAACCAAAACGTTACACATGTAAAACAATCACTAACAGGCAAAATTACTAAACCTGTATATTTGGTATTGCAAATACACTTATGCATGAGCAAGCAAGGGAATTCACAGTGAGAATCTACAGCTGCAGAAGCCCAAGAATGATTTACAAAAAATTGTTAAATCATTAAAAAATCGTTTTAAAATATACACTTCTTGTTGTAGACCCCCACTGTACACACAACTATAAACATTGTTCCCTATGTAAACAAGGAAAAGGAAACATACAATAAAAGGTTGAAAAGTCTGGACATTTCCTTCCCAACAGATATTAAAGGCCATGTCTTTAGTCAGACGTTATACTGAAAGGACTCTTAAAGACTAGATCACTGTCTCCACAGGTTTTTCCTAAAATTAAAAAACTATATAGCTGTTGTGTTAATCAAAGCGCTTTTGTACAATACGATGATGATGATGATCCTGTATTTCTTTAAAAAAGTTACAATAAGCTACAAATACCGATGAAGCAAAGTTATCTGGAGTAGTCTATATAGGAGCTCTTTGGACTTTCTTTTATTATGCTAAAATAGTGGTGCTTTTAGGATTTACATTATTGTACTCTCCAATAGAAAGTGGGGATTGTTGAAGTATACAGTACACAGTTTTCATACATGTACAACATTGGTTGATGAACAATGTCTCTTATCAGTAATACTGGATGTAGGCTCTGGTTTTACCAGTTGCATACACTTAGAATATTTATAAGTAAAAATCTCTCGTGACACTGGAAAGTGATTAGAATGTGCAAACTGATGTAGTAGCTTTCATCCATTTCTTAAAGGGTACCACCACAGGAAAGTCCATTTAAGATGTTGGTAGGTTTAATAAAGTTGGAATGCTGGCACTGTTGAATTGGGCAACAGTTCTTCAGACCTGTAACAGCAAAATGAGAGGTCAGTATTAGTAACAACTATTTATCATTGCTCTTTAGTTAAAACCACTGAAGAAAGAACTGGCAAAGCCTTTGGCAAAGAGATTGGGAAAATAATTGTATTGTGTCTCCTTCACAAAAATAGTTTCTACTGTACACCTAAAAATAACTATCAGTAAAACTGAACTGGGATACATATGCTGATCCAAACTCAGCTATGGATGTAGTAATGGATGGGTGGGACTAGTTTTGCTTACAGTATGATAGCTTCAGTCCTTCAAAAGTGCTTTTAGGCGTTAAAAACACAAACACATTTGTAGTGACCAAAACTCCTGAACTGAAATCCCTGTGAAGAAATGCAGCACCTATTTCCACCATCCTCAGCTTTTGGAATGCTCTCAGTTTTGTTTTTAACTTATTCAAGTTTTTCAAATTAAGTAAAATTTAAGATCAATATCAAAAAAGAATGAAACATGGCACTACCTGATTATTAAAAAAAGCCTGTAATTTATGACAGCAAAAGGCCCTACCAAGATCCTCCAGCATATTAAATAGGTCTATCAGATGACAAAATGATGGATTATAGCACTGAAGCAACCAAACCATTCTATGTCCAGTAAAACTAAAGGAAATTGAGATGAATAGGCAACTTGCACAATGTCAGGCCAATCAAGAGACACCTCTGTCCATTCTAAGACTCAGAGGTGGAAAGGAGGAGAAGACTGGCCCAAGAACAAGCAGCAGAAAAGGATTCATGCCTGCTGACTAACTTCTAAAAAAGCTTGCTAAAGAGCAGGCTGGAGCTTGCTTGAGCCTTCAGCAGCATTCATGAAGCATCATGCAAATATATGCAGGAGTTAGAAGCAGGGAAGTGCCATTTTAGCATGCAAACTGCAATATTTTACAGTGTGCATTCCTGATAATTGAGCTTTTGCAGCATATTCTACCACCCTTTAAAAAAGAACCCTGTTTCCAAAAGTTAAATTTTCAAAGTATTGGCACAGACAGCCTTGAGCTCCACTAACACCTTAAGACTTGAAAAAAATTTATACTAGTGTGAACAGTGTGTCTTGTACATATTTGTAATTCTAATTTTAAAACTGCAAAATAAAAAAGGTAAGTTTCTATAATAATGTAAACAGTTTTCAAAGACTTTCTGCATCAACAGCTACCACAGTTGTCTAGGTTTCTTTTTGGTTTTGATTGGTTTGGTTTTAATAGCCATAATACACAGAAAACTTTAAAAGGTTTACCTGGCTCAGAGCTACAGTACAGCTATGTATTAAAGTAGCAGACACGATGACTTTTTGCGTGCTTTTCCAGGCACTGGAGTTTTTCTGTTAATTTGTCGCACAAGGTCATAAAAGATCTGAGAATATAAAAATTAGTTGGTTAATTGAATTAAGAGGGTTCTCTCATAACCTTAAGTCTTGAATATTCACATATAATCACCTACCCACGTACTCAAGAACCTGCTGTAAATATTTAGTTATCACAAAGCCAGAAAATTAACTTTTATACTTAATTAGTACCTATTCATTATATGTTTGAGCTCACTGGCTGACAAGGCTTTTCTAATTTCAATGAAACAAACTGAAAAGGCATCTATAATCTTCAGCTGTTTAATCTCTGGGTCAGATTTATCTGAGCAAGCATGATGTATATCACAATGATCAACTACTATATGCTGTTACTTGGCAATATAGTACTGGGGTCAACAGGCCACAGCTGTGGAGCCAAAATGGAAGTTTCTGCAAAATAATATCTTTAGAGGGATAAAGATTATTTTATTTTCAAGAAATAAAAAGAAATTTTCAAGAAATTATTTTCAAGAAATTTCCATTTTAACTCCACATTTTCAAGGTAACTCAAGCAGAGTGCACATCCTGTAGTAGCCTCTTGTATTTGAATGAGATCACACTTTTCCAAATCCTTTAAAAATAAAGTCTGGAGAATTAATTCAGCAGCCTCTCTAGGACTACAGCATGGCATCAGCATAACATTTCCTAGAAAAGTAACTCACGTATCAGACTCTCACACTTTGAATCTCCTAGAATTCTAATTAGAACATGATTTTGTTGAAGGGCTAATTTAAGACGAGCTGCAAAGCAGCAATCATTCTAGCAAGGGCTTTTATTATTTGATGAAGTTCTAATTTATTAAACGTGACTTTTAACTGGTTGATTAATTTACATTTAAGAAAAACAGAATAATTTCCAGAAATTCACTACTAATCACATATTACTCATTTTTAAAATCAGCTGTGCTTAAAAGCAGCACACTCAACCAAGTCTTGTACAGATGCCCTTTCAAATTGACTGATGCTGCCAACAATGTTTTCCAGAAGAGAAAATGAATTGAAGTTTGTACCATAATATTCAAGGTGTTCCAGAAATGTAAAGACTAATGTAGCTTCTTTTTCTAGAAAATTCTTGCATCCCTTTCTTTATGCTGGCACTCCCACTGGATAAGAAGGCATGTATTATGGCAAGTCTCAAAAATGCACGTTTGATCAGTCACCTTGCCACTGCTAAGTAAATACATAACTAGATCACAGAATCATAGAATTAGCCGGGTTGGAAGGGACCTCAGAGATCATCAAGTCCAACCCTTGACCCACCGCTGCGGTTGCTAGACCATGGCACTGAGTGCCACATCCAGTCTTTTTTTAAATGTCTCCAGGGATGGAGAATCCACCACCTCACCAGGCAGCCCATTCCAATGCCTGATCACCCTCTCAGTAAAGAAATTCTTTCTAATATCTAACCTAAATCTCCCCTGGCACAACTTAAGACTGTGTCCTCTTGTCTTGTTGAAAGTCGTCTGGGAAAAGAGACCAACCCCCCCCTGGCTACAGCCTCCTTTCAGGGAGTTGTAGAGAGTGATGAGTGTCTCCCCTGAGCCTCCTCTTCTCCAGCTGAACAGCCCCAGATCCCTCAGCCTCTCCTCANTTTCTGTTAATTTGTCGCACAAGGTCATAAAAGATCTGAGAATACAAAAATTAGTTGGTTAATGGAATTAAGAAGGTTCTCTCATAACCTTAAGTCTTGAATATTCACATATAATCATCTACCCACGTACTCAAGAACCTGCTGTAAATATTTAGTTATCACAAAGCCAGAAAATTAACTTTTATACTTAATTAGTACCTATTCATTATATGTTTGAGCTCACTGGCTGACAAGGCTTTTCTAATTTCAATGAAACAAACTGAAAAGGCATCTATAATCTTCAGCTGTTTAATCTCTGGGTCAGATTTATCTGAGCAAGCATGATGTATATCACAATGATCAACTACTATATGCTGTTACTTGGCAATATAGTACTGGGGTCAACAGGCCACAGCTGTGGAGCCAAAATGGAAGTTTCTGCAAAATAATATCTTTAGAGGGATAAAGATTATTTTATTTTCAAGAAATAAAAAGAAATTTTCAAGAAATTATTTTCAAGAAATTTCCATTTTAACTCCACATTTTCAAGGTAACTCAAGCAGAGTGCACATTCTATAGTAGCCTCTTGTATCTGAATGAGATCACACTTTTCCAAATCCTTTAAAAATAAAGTCTGGAGAATTAATTCAGCAGCCTCTCTAGGACTACAGCATGGCATAAGCACAACATTTCCTAGAAAAGTAACTCACGTATCAGACTCTCACACTTTGAATCTCCTAGAATTCTAATTAGAACATGATTTTGTTGAAGGGCTAATTTAAGACGAGTCTGCAAACTACAATTAAACAGCATCTGTTTCGTTCATAACTGACATTGTTCCAACAATTTCTGCATCTCCTAAATCATGGAAATCCTCATGCTATTTCCATCTCAGTAGTTTCCTAAGCACTTGCAGCAAAGCAGCAATCATTCTAGCAAGGGCTTTTATTATTTGATGAAGTTCTAATTTATTAAACGTGACTTTTAAATGGTTGATTAATTTACATTTAAGAAAAACTGAATAATTTCCAGAAATTCACTACTAATCACATATTACTCATTTTTAAAATCAGCTGTGCTTAAAAGCACCACACTCAACCAAGTCTTGTACAGATGCCCTTTCAAATTGACTGATGCTGCCAACAATGTTTTCCAGAAGAGGAAATGAATTGAAGTTTGTACCATAATATTCAAGCTATTCCAGAAATGTAAAGACTAATGTAGCTTCTTTTTCTAGAAAATTCTTGCATCCCTTTATGCTGGCACTCCCACTGGATAAGAAGGCATGTATTATGGCAAGTCTCAAAAATGCACGTTTGATCAGTCACCTTGCCCCTGCTAAACAAATACATAACTAGATAGCAGAGAAGCTTTTGCTTCCCTTTTTCCTTACAGAGCACTTATTTAGGTCTCTTCTCTATTCAGCTGCTAATTTGGACAAAACCCTTAAGAGTTTTTGTCCTTACCATCTCAAATAATTTAATACCAAAAAAGTCCTTAAAACTAATTGATGTAAGTTACCTCACTTAAAGGTCTTTAAAAGAATAAAGTAGTCTAGCAGTGCACTCTCAGTGGATAGATATCAACAAGGGAATGAAAAATGAAAAAAAGTATTTACCCCAAATTCATATGAATGTAATTTAAAAACTAATTATACTAAATTAATATAACTTTTAAAAGTCACAAATCAAGTTAACCACATCCCTTAATAGAAACACAAGATCTCACAGTAGTTTTGTACAGTTTTGTCCATTATAGTGAATGTTATTCATAATTTCATTCGTTTTTCTTGACAAACAGTAATGTTTGGTTACCAGAACACAGTGTCCCATCCCTGCTCTCTCTCCCCCCATAGTTAGTGTGTCTTACCTCATTAACATTTATCTTTGATTTTGCAGAAGACTCTAAGAATGCACAGTTATTCCATTGCCTTGCTAGGTTCTGACCTTGTTCCTTTCCCACAACTCTCTCGTCTTCCAAGTCACACTTATTGCCAACCAGAATCATAGGCACCTAAAAAGAAATTTATACCAGCAAATAATTCATCAAAATTTTGGAAAGGCACAATGTAAATGAACACCTAAAGCCCCATCGAAATTCTTAGAGGATTCTGACCTCCAGAATAACCAAGCTCTGGTGTAACATTTTTGTGAGACTTTCATCTTCTAATCAAAGTGACTGCATTTTATGCCTCCTCCCTAGCAGGGTGGGTATGGTTTGAGGATTTGGTACACTGCCAATGGAGAAAATGTCACATTTCTAAAAGACCTAACAAAATTTCATTTTTAGATGCTTAAGATACCGAGAAGTCTACTGAAAAATTTGGTGAAAGATTCTCACATGTTCAGAAATCCTGGCAAAAGTGGCCTGTACTGGTTAGCATGATGAAGGAAGCTAAAGCTCCTTTCTCCATTCCTCTACTGCCAGTGTAATTCTTCTTAGAATAAGTTGATTCACACAGAGGAAAACCATGCAAGCTTACCAGAATTACTAACTGGAAAAATGATGAATCTACCTTTGTGGTAAGAAAAGGCCATCAAACCAAGCTGTGGTTTGGTTTTGTCCCTGTACTAATTTAAGGACATAACTAAGTTTCTTATGAATCTGCATGCTAAGAAAAGGTTTATAATATTTTTATCTTTTAATTTCCCCACACCCAAGCTTTGGCATAGGAAAACTTTTATGCACATTTTGTGAGAACAAAAGTTGCAACTTGAAACTCATTACCTTTCTCCTCATACTATGGAATGACTTTAAAGATGGAGGGAAGTGTTCTAGAGATAAAATTCCAACAAAATACTATCAAAATAGTACCAAAGCAAGCTTATGCAAATCAGCATAAATATGCCACATAAATGTGACATTTGAAATTCTCATTTATCTTGGTTTCAGTATACAAAATTAAATTTGATACTAAACAAAAGGTTAATGGAATTCACTTATACCTATAATTTGGGAAGTTTTGGATGGGAGAAGCACATGCAACTTGAGTACAACCCTCTCGAGATACATTTGTGATGATGGGTAACAAATCGCTGCTAGAACTGCACGTACTTATGTGTAAGAAGCTGCAAGGTGGTTTTTATTATGATAGTCACAACGAATTTCCCTGAAACTGAAATATTAAATACATTCTGTGCCTGCTGACAGAAGTGTATGCAGTGCATGCAGTAATGAAGGTATCAAAGTTTGCATGGGTAGCTTAAATGAGATGAGCACACTTAAAAATTGTTAATTGCTTACTTTTTTTAAAGGAAGATTTTGTCTGATGGCTACAACATACAAGGTGTTTCTGTTAAAAGCAGAGTTTACTACTGTTTCACATTTGAAATACCTCTCTTTTGTTTATTAAGGGACTAAGTATTAACTACCTACCATCACAGTAAGTCTTTATTTAATCAGTTATAAACTGG
Source organism: Florisuga fusca (assembly GCA_038090715.1). Taxonomy (NCBI): domain Eukaryota; kingdom Metazoa; phylum Chordata; class Aves; order Apodiformes; family Trochilidae; genus Florisuga; species Florisuga fusca. Next base: position 3,957,047 of record JAAWXA010000019.1, on the reverse strand, counting down.
GGTACTTCAGCTTCACATCACAGCTTAATAATGCCAACAGGTGTACATTGAAACCATGTAGAAACAGTATGATTAAATGTACTTGCAAGAAGACACACAAGATATGAAAGCTACATAACATGCAAGTTTAAAGCTAATGGTCTTCTGTAAGAGCTTTGAATATTATGCTTTAGAACAGCCTAGACAGTAGGCATACTGAAAGGAGAAACTAGTTTTTTTCAAGCCTGAACCAGTAGCAATTGAGATAAGAACAGAGTTGCTTTAGAAATGTTTTCTGCTGTACTAGTGAACAAGGTGATATACAGTTTCAAAGATTTTAAAGGAAGATATCAAAAAAGACAATTCTCATGTGCCACATGACAAGTTACAGTCTCTCCAGTTTGCCTTAGGGATTGCTTTTCTGTACTATGAATCCTACTGGCTGATGTCACAGAATCATAAAAGTTGGAAAAGACTTCTAATATCATCAAGTCCAACTGCCAACCCAACTTGAGGTCATTTCCTCTCAACCTACTTCTGGTATAGAGGGGAGAAGAGACCAAACCCCACCTCACCACAACCTCCTTTAAGGTAGTTGCAGAGAGCAGTAAGGTCTACCCTCAGCCTCCTCTTTCAAACCAAACAACTCCACTCAGATGTTCCTCAGAACAACTGTGATCCAGACCCTTCACGAGAGAGACCCTCCACTGCTCTTCACTGGACACACACCAGCAATCCCACTGTCCTTCTTGCAGTGAGGGGCCCAAACTGAACACTGCATTCAAGGTGTGGCCTCAGCAGTGCACAGAGAAATGGTGACCTCCCTACTCCTGCTGTCCAAGCTATTTCTGATACAAACCAGGATGCTGTTGGCCTTCTTCGCCACCTGGGTACACTGCTGGCTCACATTCAGCTGGCTGTCAAACAGCACATCCAGGTCCTTTTCTGCCAGGCAGATTTTCAGCCACTTCTCCAAACCTGTAGCATTGCCTGGGGTTGTTGTGACTGAAGTGCAAGAACCAGCACTTGCCCTCGTTGAGCCTCATACAACTGGCTTGGGCTCATTGATCCAACCTGTCCAGATCCCTCTGTGGAACATTCCTACCCTCAGGCAGATCAAACACTGCTGCCCAACTTAGTATCACTGAAAACTTACTGAGAGTGCACTCAATCCCCTCATCCAGATCAGTGATGAAGATTTTAAACAATGAGTCCCAAAACTGAGCCCTGGGGAACACTGTTTGTGACCAGCCACCAGCTGGATTTAACACCATTCACCACAACTCTGTGCTCTTAAAACTTGGAAGCTATTGTAATATAATACAAAATATATAATGAAAACTGTAAATAAAAGTATTTAGTAATTTTAGAGGTCCTTACATCATCAGTGTCTTTGACTCGAAGAATCTGTTCTCTTAGATCCTGTAAATCATTAAACGTGGACTGTGCTGTGATGGAATATACTAATGCAAAACCTTGTCCATTTTTCATGTATAAGTCTCTCATTGCTGTAAACTGTTCCTGTAATTAACAAAAAAAAGACACAGATGTTGCATTCAGTTTGCATTTTCTTTGAATAAACTACCATACATGTCAGCTCACAAATGAATCACAAGTATGGTGCATTTATGCCCTTCTCCCCTTTTCAAGCTGACTGATATTTTACTGTTTGATTTTAAGCATTACAGTAAAGTGAAGTGTTTTTAAGTAAATTTGATTTGGAACATTATCTGAGGTGACTAATCAATGTCCAGATATTGCCAAGGGCCATATGCTGGGGAAAAAAATTATCAAAAACTATTTTCAAAACACAGGAGTTACAGTAGAAGGTACACTGTGTAAGATGTAGATTACAGAAATCACAGTCCTTGCAAATACATACCAACTTTGTCACACCTCCTGAGCATTGTTTAAAACACACTGCAAAGTAAATGCATCTCTTTTCAGCCTCCATTTTGTAGCCTAGGTACATTCTAAATTAAATAGTTAAATTCTACTTTCATTTTCAACAAGAGTGACTCAATGGAGATGCTCACCAGACTAGTCACATTTCCTAGGTTTGGTGACAGCTATGGTACTGCACGAGGGACTCACTGGTACCCTGCACAGCAGCATTAGGACTTCTCCCCCTTTGAAAACTCTCACCCAGTATGACTGTGGAACTGCATTTGGACTTCTTGCATTGGTGACTAGTCACCAAGATTGCTGATCTTGAACCTGGTCAAACACTCACCAAGACCCTTGCTGTATGTCACATGAAAAGTGAAATTTATTTTGAGAGAACAGCCACTCCACCTTTCTGTAGTTTTATGTTGCCTTACTCCAATATAGAATGTAAATAAATTATTAATGGGCCAGAGCAGTATTATAGTTCAGGGAACACATGCTACACTCCAAGGGTCTTGAGATTGCACTCACTGGAATCAATGAAGGAAATGACTGCGTTCAGTACATTTTTGAACAATCAGAAAAAACAGACCAGTATGCAAAGGGTCAGCATAAACCCTGCATGCTTTGATTTCACACAAGCTGACTAAAATAATATTATTTTTATCCCAGTGTCAGAGTATCTCTCACACACTAAAAAGGAGAGGAGAAGAGAGCACATATTGTCTACAGCAACAGAAATCAAACCCAAGTAACCATCAGGCATAACTCTTCCTCTGGGCAACATGAACTTAAAACCTCAGCACAACCTCATAAAATTCTCAGTCTCATGGTTCCCCCATGACAGAACATGAGCTCACAGGGAACTCGCAATTCATTTTCTGCTGCAGTAAATAAAAATACAAATAAAGTAGTAAAATACCAGTATGTTAAAGAATATCCTTTAGCCCAATGCAATGACTACAGTTACTCTTTAGAGAATGAGGAAGGAAATGTCATCCTTTATATCCCTAGAGCTTTCAATGGTTTTAACACTGTACATCTGTAAAGTTGGTTTTACATACCGTTCCTGCAGTATCTAAGATTTCAAGCATACACTGTTGTGCATCTACTTCAACTTGCTGTCAAGAGAGAAAGATGTGGTTAGACTTTCTTTTTACAACTCTCCCCTCAAAAGACATTAGGAATTGTGTGATAGCATATGCAAGTTCATAATGCAACATAATGACTTAATTTTATACTGATACACACTTTGGAAACAGTGGGAAGAAGGCTTTCAAAGAGCCCCAGTGACATTTTCAAAAGCAGAGTCAGCAGCCAAGTACCACTCTGCAAAGTGATTAGGGATTTTTGATTATTAAAATGAGGCTGCTAAATTTGTAATGGGAGTTATCAGCAACTAGCATAAATGATTTCTGCTTGTTTCAGGGATCATTCACAGATTGAAAGAAAAGTACAGGTGAAAGCCAGAAAGTTGGACTGGCATACAAATGCTCATTTAATAGTAATTTAGATCAACAAGACAATAAATAGTACACAGCAAACAATAAACCAAGCAAGTCTCTGAGAGTGAGATTGTTTTGATCCCCAAAACAAGCCTCTAGTGAGGAAATCAGGGAAGGGATCCATCCTAGAAAAAACTTAAAAATAGAATGTTTAAGAAGCCAGATCAGCTTCTTCAGCTTCTTTATCTGTTTCAGAGTTCCTCTAGCTAGTTTCTACCTCATTAAAAAAAACAAAACAAAAAACACCCAGAGATCTTGAGGCCAAAGGACGTGGAAGTGTTCTCAAGGTGTTTCAAGCAAGCTACCAAGTTGTTTTTTTTTCTTTCAAGCTACTGGTAACACTTCCCTTGTTTCCATTTGCATGTAAAACTCATAGTTAACAGATCAGCCCTCAAAAAGAACTTGGTGTCCTCTACTCTCTCTCTCTATTATTACTAGTGTAATTTTAAACTTTTCTTCTGTTACTAGATTTGAGCTTCCGGGTCTCAAAATTTCCAATCCTCACATCTCCCCCCTGTCTCCTAAGGATGGCAATTTCTTTAATAGCCATTATTTTAGCATGTATTGCTGACAAAGTTATTCAGCTGATTAAAAAGCACCTATTCTCTCTATGAAGAAATATTTGGGGAGTAAACCAAGATGTCAAATTTCAAGACTTCATACCCAAATTATTTATTTCCAGACAAACATTTCGTTTTTCACATCCTCTCAACTTTAAATATTATAAACAAGCCAATGCATTTTAAAGTCACCCATCTCAACCAGCAAATTAGAATTGTAACTAGCAGTGAGGGGAAGAAAATGACTGCATCAAGTCTTAACAACCTGACTGATTTGAAAAGACTATACAGAACTATTCCTAGTTATTTCAGGACCAAACCTGAAAAGAATACTGTAAGATCTTTGCTTAAAAAAAAAATTAATTAGCAAAATTTCTTGAGATGACACTGCTTTTTCAGGCTCCATGGAAACACTTAGGAAAAATTCACCCAGCAAACATCCTGAATTTAGCATGACCTGAAGAATGTAAGTATATAACAGAGGAAATATTTCACTTTAGCACAGCTTGTGAATATTCTTGGAGTAAGTTACTGGGACTGACCCAGCAAAGGCCTGCACCAATTATCAGGACGGGATCCAAAATCCCTGCTCCTCTAGTACAAAGCAGCTGTATAGATCTTGTTGCTGTTACCTCTCTAATGAAAGTTCTAGATTTGGCTGGAAGCCCAGGTGCTTAAGAACAACCAGGATTTTTCCAGCATGTAGACTTCTAGGAGGTCAAAGAACACAAGTGTGAAGTTACAGTTTTGCTCTCATTAATTCCTCTTATGTTCAGAAGAGTTTCTGGTAACTATAGGCTGGAATGGCTGTTAGTGCAGCCTCTTTATTCAAATATAAATGTAGCCCAATGCTGAAAGAGGAGACTTGGCAGTTTCTGCCCACTCCCTAGAGTTTGTGCATTTTGACTCCCCTGTACAGACACTGGCATTTATGTAGCCACATGCTGAGCTGCATCAGAGTATCAACGCATCTGAAAAGAAATCCAGCTAAAATAGGAAAGACAGATTAAGAGACTGGTACAGCTGAAAATCTGCTTCAGCAAATGGTACTCTTCTGGTAGCAGTCCGGGTGTAGCCTGAAATATTAATCATGGTCTCAGCTGAAACTGAAGAGTGAGCAATATGGAGACTCAAGACGATGCAAGCAGAGTCAGACCTTTCAGCCTGTCACACTGAAGAAAGAAACTAACAGGCCACTGTGTTTGTTCCTTTATGACAGGTTGATGTTAACTTTTATTAATAAGAACAACTCAGCTAATGAAAGTGTACCAAGACATCAGTTAAATTTCTACAAATACAGTATGTGACCTCCAGTGTTCCAAAGGTGAGCAGTAAGTTGGTTTGGGTTGTTTCCCAGTAGTAAAGAGTTTAGAACCTCCAGCATACAAATCCAAATCTACCTACAGACACTAACACACAAAACCAAATAATAAATATAGTAAAATATAAGAAGTGGGTTTTGGTTTTTGTTTTTAAATCAATGCTCCCAATTCAGACAATAAAATTACCATTTTTTACTGACTAGCAAGTAAGATATTATGCTTAAACATCAAAAACTTAGTACTGAATTGTTCCTTTTATTTAAGACAACTTGTTAAGTTACCTTATATTACATAGCATGACCAGGCATACCCTTTTTCAAGCAACGACTCAAATATTTGACTGTATGCATTGCAGTTTTGTTAACACCACGAGAGGTTTTTTGCACATACCTTTCTGTAGGAGTCTTCTATCGTGGGATCGTATTTTTCAACAAATATTCCTTGAACAAACTGTACAGTCTGTAACATATAAGTTTGGTAAGATTCCTCTTGTTCAGTGACATTTTGTAAACACTGTACACAAATTACTTACAACTCAGTTATCCATTACATTTTCGGAAGAAAAATTAAGTGGTTGACATAAGAAACAAGAAGTTAGATATATATGCCTAGTTAACTAAGTACTGTTGGACAAAGCAATGCTACACCTGCCTTTATCCACTCTTCTTCAGAGTATAAGAATTCAAGCATGCATTGATTTAAGGTTTAACTCTTTGAATCATTATTAGTTTTCAGTTGAATAGGATAATGGCTTTTAGATTTGCATTTAGAACTACTGCATCTTATGCTACGTATCTGCCAGCACAGGAATTAGTCAAAAAACAACTGCCAGCATTTACTAGTCTTAACTAGACTCAGTAGGAAACTCCTATGTACCCAGCATGTAGGACCATTTTAGCACAAGTCAAGTGGAACTTTAAGACTCAATGGCCAAGTCAGAGAAGACAGGTTCAAATCCAGAAATGCTGCAGTAAGATAAAGAATTCAGAGGTGAAGGGAAAAGTTCTTCCAGAATCTAAGATGATTTGTCATTCTAGTTCTCCTTTAGGAACTGCTCTGTAAGAGAGTATTTCTTACCTGTTAATTGGACCTCTAGACCTTGCTTTATAACAAGATGCACAATTAAACTGAATGATGAAAAGTTTTTAGATGGGCTGGAAACATCTTACTCTGTGAACTTTTTCAGCGCTAGTCTACAGGAGACTAAACTTTTATGAAAGGGTTTAACCAAAAGGCATGAGCTCTCTGGTTTACAATCATACTCCTGCTGCAGCTACACACCTGCTTGCAGGGAAAGATGCAATGCTAAACTTCCTCTAAACATGCAAATATATATTTATATTTTTATTTATATTTATTTTATATATATTTTAAATATATTTTATTTATATATAATATATTTCTATTTGCATTTAAAAAAAAAGTGCTTTACTGACCACTATCAAAAGTTAAGCAAACAGCACCCTGAAGACCCTTCTAGAGACAGGAGTTACAAAAGCCAGACACAGGCAAACCAGTTCGTTTCATCAAGCAGCTTGATTTCCCACAAATCTTTGGGTGAGTTTCCCCATGAAGTTTTCACAATGTTGTGGCTGTGCACTTCACAGTTACACAGATACAGATCTGACCAGACACCATCAACTGACTCCATCCAAAAATATCAGCACCTGAGATTGTATGTGGATACACCCAGCAAAGGATGTACCTATTCTAATCAGGAACCCTCAGCAGTCAGTCCTTACAGCTATGTTTATTTGCACACATTTACATTAAAAATTACAGGTTAGTAGAGAGTGTATTAGGAAAAAAAAAAAAAAAAAAAAGAAAAAAAAAAGACACAGAAGCCTAAGGGAATGTACTTGAGCTGCTTCACAGAGTACTTACCAGAGCAGACTTTCCAACACCTCCAGAACCAAGAACCACTAGCTTGTATTCACGCATGATGCAAGAGATAAATCACCCTCAATACCTAAAATGCACAATAAATTATTCACCATTTTGATCAACAGGACTGTTTTATCGTTACTACAATCTAAGATGGCATAGAAATGAATAGTTAAATACTGAAATCAACTGATAAATGCAAGAGGTATATCATTATTATAACTAGGCACAACCTAACTAGGAGGTCACTAATTATTACACAATATAGAAACTCTGGACATTTATTCAAGACTTGGTAACTGCTGAACTACGCTACTTTTTCATCTAGCACAAAAAATAAGTACCTCCAAAGTTTTCTTGTTACCAGATTTTAACACTTGAATCATTATTCATGTGTTATCTAGCCTAATTACATAGTCAAGATAGAACAGATTTGGTTACGTTTTAAAAAATTAAGATTTTTATATCCCATGAAACAGCAATTTAGAAAGGCAAGAACAGATTAAGACTCTATTAACAAGGTCAGTATCACAATCTTACAAAAATATCAGGTGTCTCAAAGAAAGTGCACAAGTATCTGGAAGAACTGTTCATACCTATGTACCACCTCCTCAGAAGCCTCTGGATGGGTTAATCTCCTTTACTTACAATCAAGAAGGAGCAGAAATTAATTTACTCCAATTGATAGACTAATTACTCAGATTACAATGTATCATTCAATGAGGTGTGTTACATGTCAATACTTCCTAGTAGCCTACAAAATCTCTTCTAATCATGCAAACAAGACTGTAGCACCTCTCAGCTAAGGTCACAGCAAGCATTAAGGCAGTTCACAGGTTTCTCAAGATCTTTTATTCACTCACAAGAATCTGCTTGCACTATGTTTTGCAACAACAGATCAAAACCACTATTCCCAAGAGCCACACAGATGCCTTAAGTGCTTGAAGTTTTACAACCACTACATTCAGAGTATTGAAGAGGTTTATTGGGTAAAGAGCTGCTAGTGTTTGTTACCTGTGGCACTGGTACAGTCATTCTAAAAATGTGCCTCATATTTCACAGTTACCACATCCTCTCATCTATCCCCCAAACTTATTACATATCACACAAGTTTTTGTAATTTCATATATATACACAAAGTCTAAATGATTTTGCTCATAAGAGCTGACATGCATGAGATGTATCTATGCTACCCAGTCTTCTCTGAAGAACTAAAAGCATCAGGATGCTGACAAAAAAAACCCAAAAAACAAAACCAAACCACACACAGGAAACTTCTTTAGGCAACAGCATCTCTTTATTGAACAACATCTGACCTGAAGTTTGATCTCAATGCTCTGAGTACAACCATGACACCAAAATCCAGTTCATTCACTAAGCAGGATCTGGTAAAATGATTTAGTTACTTTTTTTAATTTGGTCATTTTCAAAATATCAGCTCAACGCAGCTACAATAAAATGCTGCAAACCATCTGATATAGTATTTCCACAACCTCATTACTGTTTTCACATAAAGAAATACTCAATAAAACCTACCATGGAAAGTTAACAGTTGCTAATGATAAGAAACAATAATCAAAGAGGAAATAGAATCCATTTTCTCCTTCTGAAACACATGATAAACAAAGAATCACAGAGACAGACTTATTACAAGAGAATTAAGCCTAACTCTTCACAGCAAACAACCATTTCTCAAAAAGAACAGCAGCTCTTTTCACTCAGTTTTCAAAAAAATCCCTGCTTAAGTCTGGAAATTGATTATTTTGCTAGATACCTAAGAACACTTATACTCATTGTAGTTTCATGAATAACTGGAGGCAACTAAAATATTCCTGAGCCCACTCCTGTCCCACAAGCTAGAACAGTTCCCCTGTTCCCTGCAGTCTGCCAGATGTGCTCCCTCATCTTGGCTGAAAACTGACCAAGCAAAACCAGAAGAAAGCTACAGATTTTGAGACACATCTTTGGGTCATACTGGTCAAGAAAACACACCTTTTAGCATTCCTGCTAGTAACTGTGCTAAGCTACCCTGGGAAGGAAATCTCCATTCCTCTCCTCTAGCACTTTATATTGAGGTACCTGTTTGCTCCCCTCTCTGTCCCCTCAGGAAGATGAAAGCCTCCCCAGCCCATGAGTAATTTGGGGCTTGGGTAAGAAGGGAAGTGCAGGGACTCCAACACAGGCAACTTGTGCAAAGTAAGCAGAAGCAAGGTAAGAAAGGCCCCTCTCATCTGCACTTATCACACAGCATCTTTGGGTGCTAAACACCAGGTGGGGTGTTTAGCAGAAAACACTAAGATGATTGACATGGCAATTAGAGCACCCCTATGTCCACCTTTGCCATCACTGATAAACTCCACATTGTCAGAAGTCTTGAGAAATCAACAGGCCAGGTTCTATTTCATTTTCATCCTGCAAACACCGAATGAGACACCTTTCGCCTACCCAAGCCATTTCTTGAACCTTAAGCAAGTATTAGGAATGGAAGGAGAAAGCCATAAGCAAATAATATTGACCTGATGCCTAGCAAAGCAGGTTCCTCCACAGGCTTCTCTTACCCATGACTTTTGAGACTCTTCAGGGACTTTCACACCTAATAGAACACATCTTTTCACTCCTGACATTAAAAACTCTTTCCTTCCCTATACAGACTTTTGGCAAACCCACTAGAACCATACACATCACCACTTTAATCTCTTTGGCACCACTGTAAAGGTTCAGTTAGATCCACAAACCCATACATTGTCCAGACTTTCTACACATGGTAGAAAAAAGGATTCTCTCTGACTGCACTGAAACACACCTTCCAAACTCGGGACAAGTCAAGTCTGTAACTACTTTACCTGTCCTCTCCTTAAAACAAACATTCAATTATGCCTTTATTTTTTGAAGGGTGTTACTAGAATGGCATAAACTTGGTGGGTGTAGGGGAAATCTTAGTACAGTAATCTGGGTGAACTGCAGCAATTTTACTGTCTTGAACAGTTTTAGCTGAATTTTTCAGTCTTTGGCCTAAACTAAATATGGATATTCCAATAACAAAAGCTGTCAGCAAATCTGAAAGAATTAACAGAACTTAAGCAGAAGCTACTGAATGTCTGTTTTACCTAGTATATTGAGCCATTTGTAACTTTTCTCCTCCTGAATTACCTACTACCCCTCAAAGAAAATTCTAAATCCTGAAATAAGAAGCTAACAACTTAGTTCTAGTGAGAGACTTCAAATCCCATTTTGATTCTCAAACAAGGATTCAGGAATTTAATGCAAGCCAAATCTTTCAGCATCCAGATTTGGAAGTTCATCCTTAAATATTACATATTTGGAAGTTCATCCTGTGAAGCTAGGAGCTGCTCTGGTCTGACACACTATTTGGCATAAAAGCCCAGCACACACTTTGGCACTCACCAGTGTTCCTGTTGGCTACAAGTGTGCCCAGCACTGAGTGAGGGCTCTGATCCTGCCTGAACTTGACTTTTCTGTGATTCTCAACTAATCTGACCTGCCTCTACTCTAGCTCAAAGCTATTATTCCATTATCACGTTGTACAGACTGCTTGCATCCTAAACCTCAATCTGGCTCTTATGTTACTTTTTAGAGGGACACAAGACTTGACTCTAGAACCACTATTGTATTCAGCTCCATCCACTGCCCAAACAATTTCCTTTAGATTCACTGATGACAAACAAGTGGATGCAGAGGAGGAAGATGATAAAGTGTAAAAGAGGAGGTTTAAGTCATGATGCACCTTATCTTTCAGTTACCTGACAGTACTGAAAAAACAGAAACCACAAAGCGCCAAGCAAGACATAAAAGTTCAGCTGTTGAAAGAGATGCAAACTACAAAACCTGAGATGGAAACTTAAGCTTTTGTTGTATTTCCTTTTCTGCCTGAAAAAAACCCCAACAACCCACTTTTCTAGCCATCCTACAACAGATATTGGACTTAGTGCACTTTATAATAAAGTCTGCACCTTCCATTTCAAATATCATCCGCTCCCACCCCTCAAAAAAAGAAATAACTAGAAGACCTTTGGAAGAGTATGTAGTTAAGAAACCACTTCTACACTCCAGACAAGACCTCAACATAGCACCTCAAGAATAATTTTCAGCAGTCTGCACTAACCAGTCATTTTGATGATACCCTTTGCTTCTGAAGCTACCAGAAAGCAATTGCATTAACTGGAAAGGAAGAAAAAGGATCCTTTTGAGTTTGTACTCCCTAGATCACCCAGTCCCAGGGCTGTAAAATGGATATGTTCAAAAAAGCACAAGAGAAATGAGTAGACTATGATAACTGAGTAACAGATAAGCAATGCCCACTCCCTCCCTAGGTTCAGACAGTTGATGAGAATCACCCAACAATTAGATACAAGTAAGTTTAAACTTATTCCTACCAAAAAAATTAAGTAAATGGTTTGAAACCCTCTTCATGTAGTTGAGTCTGTTTTAACAAATTTTGTTTTGAAGGCTGGCTACCTTTAAAGCGACAGACTTGCAAGAAGTGAGAGCAATGAAAACTTTGTTTTTTCATTTTTCTGCTCATACGTCTTCAGGCAGGAAAATACTGCCAACTGAGATCTCTATGCAGGCATTAGAGAACAAGAAGCATCCACAAAGGAAGGCTTTTTTTTTCTCTTAATTGGGACGGGCATTGGCTTTGAACAGCTGGGTCAAGTATTTATATGCACAGATATTTGACATAACTGTGAACTCTGGATATGACTAATGCAAGATTTAGCACAGAAGAGAAAAAATAAGGGAAGCTACTCTCCTTAAAGAAATCACATTTTCACGTAAAACAGATGCCAATGAGGTCTCAAGCATACAATCTCTTGAAAGTACACAGATTGCCTCCATTAACTGCAAGCAGCACTTCAGTAGCTGCCTTGCATGCCTCCTGAAACATAGCAGTCCATAAACCACTGGGCAGACTCTCTCACTAGTCTGTTCAGACTATTTTTTCTAATTAATGCATGTATTAATGCATAGTGTAGTGTACTAGTGTAACTGCTTAATTCTACTTCTTTATGGAATGCTTCTTAAAATTAAAGTACTCGATAAGCTAGAGGGGCAAGAGCTTTATATGCACATGGACTCTTTTTCTAATAAAGATTCTCTTTGAAGGAGGAGCAGGTACTTGAATAAATTCATCTGAACAGAAGAAAGAAAGACGAACCAAGACAACTCACTGGAAATTAAGTATCTTAACAGCTTGACATCTAACAAGCATGTTAGATGAAAGCATGAAACTTGCTTTCTGCTTCTGCCCTTCCCAGATAAACTGGGGAAAAGTGCCTCCTGGACATTTTCTTGAACAACTTTTTGAAGGATGTCTCTTAAGAGAAGGCAAAGCAAAGTGATGATGCTGAGAAAGTTGAGGAATAAGAAAACCTTCAGCAGTCAATGAAGAAACAGCAAACTTACTGCTTGTAAAATTTCCTAAAAAGCAATCAAACAATGAAGAATTCAGGAAAGTTCAAATAACATGTAATTGGGCTTGATATGATAGCTATGAAAATGGTGGCTTTGTTTTTGTAGAATATAGTTTTCTTTCAACTCCTTCAGCTTCAAATTATGGTTCTTGATTCAACTGTCTTACTAGAGGAATGGGAAAGCTAATAATTCAGTCTTTCCAAATGATATGAAATGAAATCAAGCTGTTAACTGCATCTCAGCCCCAGGCCAAAGAGATGAACTAAATATAATCACTATTTGAAGACTTCCCCGAGACTTGCTTATGTGAACTAGCTGTTCAGGTATGGAATTAAACAGCCCCTCCCAGTGACATTATCATTTTCAAAAAGGATCATAATTATTCAGCGCTTTACAGTCACCATGATTCTTGTTCAGACCCTGACATTCTGGTTGTATTGTGAAGATGCAGTGTATTCACTAAAATTTTCATAATGCTTCTGCCCCAGCACATTTACCTCTCTGGAAGAGACACTTTGTTAGAATCACCTTGGGAATAGCACTCCTAAATTAACCTCAACTGTTTGCATGAGGAAAAAAAGAAAAAGTTTCAAACATCAGTATCACAGATGAAGCAAATTAACGAACTGGTTTACCTGCTTATAATTAGCAGCTAAGAGGAAAAAAGCCAGGGTAAAAAGCCCAGCTTCTCAGAGAAGGCCTACCAGCCCTGAGATGGAACAAGATGACAATGTTTAGACACCTGGAAAAATAGCTCTAGTTAAGTCACAATTCCAACCAAGGTCAGAGGATTAAGTCTTCCCAGACAAGATGTTTCCCATCTACCGGAGCAGCCTCAGCTGGCCAAACCTAAATCTTTCTAACAGTCTGCACCATCCAGATTCCACGAAGTTTTGAGTTTCTTCGTTCAGAAACTCTTCTACAGGGATGTGTACTTCTCTTAATATTCCTCAAATACTTCCACATAAGGGGAGGCCCTAAATTCTTAACCCTCAGGTCCAAGGAGTTTGGGTTTCTTTTTTGTTTGGTTTGGGCTGGCTTTGGGTTTTCTTGGTTGTTTTGTTTTTGGGGGTTGTTTGGTTTTTTGTTTGTGTTGTTTTTCCCCCAGAATAATTTCAGTGCCTAAGTAAGACCTTGACAACATAACCCAAAGCAGAAGCCTGTTCATTTTCTCCAAATTTTATATATTTTAGGAACTAAAGCAACTTAGCTATAATCCTTACTAAACAGGATAAGCAGTATGTTAAAGAGAAATTAAAATACTCCAGAGCTGTCTTTGACACTTATTTACAGAAAACATCATTCAGAAATCAATTCTGAAGACAAGATACATTGAAAAGCTGATTGAGTCTCATCAAAGAACTTTATAAGCAAGACTCCTGGAAGCAAAGCTATTTCATTACTAATGCAGACTCTTTGGAAGTCAATCAACTGTTATGTAAACAAACCTAAAAGCAATTCTTATTTCTAGTTTTTACCTGGTTTTGATAGCTTTTTGTCTTGACAAACAAATATTCTGTCAGTTGGACAGCTAGTTCTTCTAGGCATCAATACAATAAGTTTTCTTGGACAAAAATATTTCTTCAATTATGTCCAAATATTTTAACCGATGCCAGAGAATCTTCAGAGGATTTTCAAAAAGGTGTCTGGGTGATTAAGCTTATCCAGTGACACGAAAACATAACTAACCACCTCAGACAGAGCCAGAGACCTGAGAACAGAAGTTACTGCAGCACCAACAGGGCACCCAGTGTGAAGTTGCTCCTTGAACTGCCCAGAGCAACAATGTCTGCAAAGCAGCTAACAGGAGCTTACCTTGTGAGACTCGTTCCATTCATTAGTATAACTGAATAAAATATGTTTTTCCTGAAGTCAAAGTTAACTCCCAGCTAGATCTTAAACTTAATGGATGTTCTGAAGATGAAAACTAGCCTGCTTGATTCGAGATCTCAAGATAAAAGCTTCCTAATGCAGGGGACTGACAAGCATGTGCAACTTGCAGTAGTTTTTACAAAAGTAAACAAGGTCATTTGAAGGCAAGTGATGTAATGAACATTCTTAAGCTACTAAAAAATACACTATGCTTCAGCACTTACTGAGTTCAAATTTCAACTTTGAGCAAAAAAATCAAATAAGTCAATACAAATTTAGAGTTCCTTACAAAATGTAAGCTATAGGGTCAATTTAAGCCTCAACTGGCCTTCATAATATTTATCAAATTTATTCTTCTTCTCGGTGAATGTTTTTCCTGATTTTTCATTTTCTCCCCTATGTAAGTTTGTGCATGTTCTACCAGTCAAACATCCATCTATAACTGGGATCTTGGAATTCCTGGAGGAACTGAATTGCAAATGTTTTTTATGCTTGCAATGAAAACACAGGCAGACAGTAGAAAGAATACATACATTTTAAAAAACTCTACAAGTACGTTAAATTAAGAGAATACATTACTGCCACATGATGGTATTTTGCTAGGCATAAGCTAAATATTCAACCATACACAAAGTTTTGAGACCTGAGTCAGCAATTTACTGCTGTGGGTTTGGCTCTACTGTCATAGCAGGGAAGGATTTAGCTCCAAACCTTTTATCAATTATTGGATTGTCACATCATGGTATACCCAACATGCTTTACCTGATATGCATCCCTGTGATTAAAAAGCATTTATTTCTTCCCATAACTGTTGAGGTAAATTCTACCTCTCAAGCTAAAAAACCAGTTAAAACCAAGGAGGACTACAAGTAAGGCATGGAAATTTTCAGAGTCAAGATACTTTTCTTGTAAAAATACACTCGTGCAGTTTGAAAGTTACTTGAAGAATAAACTTGCCAGTTGGCCTAAAATACTCCTCTTTGGAAAAGGGCAGCTTAACTTCTGTTGCAGAAAGAAGACTTAGCCTCAAATTCCATGTGTTATGTGCTTAACATCTGGCAACCCCAGCTCTCTCCTCTGATGGTGACACTGGCTGCTGAAGCAGGGAAGCCTTGAATCAGGTTTACTTCTCCCAACATAAGGCAATGCTCAGTTCAAGTGGAATTCTGGTACCACTGGATTTTTTGTCCTTCCTGTCTACTGTTCCCTGTAACTCACGTATCATATACAGCCCCTACCAACGTCAGAGCTTGCATGACAAAGTAGCATTATTTTCACTGTTTTCATTATCTTCATTGTTAAAAGCTTGGTTTAGGCTTGTTTAGATTACTAACACATTGTCAAGGCACAAAAATATGGATTTCCTTCATTAGAAGATCTTTTTCTACTGGCCATGTAAAACTGGCCCTTTACATACAAAGTATCCTTCCATAGTATGATTTACAGCAATTCCATTAAAAATCAGGTTGGTAGTCTGAGTGCAGTCTTACAGATGCCCATACACCATTTTAATTAAGATTATCTGGAGGACACTGATTCTATGCAAATTGAGAATACTAGCTATTAGCATTTATTAACAGGAATAAAATTTGCTCTTCCATGATAAATGAACCATACAAGCCAAATCCCAAGTAACTGCAAGTCATGTCTGCTTTGACCTCCCAATCAATACTTCCCTAATAGAAACACAGCTTTTGAATGCCAGCTGCAAATGTCACTCAAAGTCACCCAAATTATATGTAAATCCACAAAAAGTTCTTTTGTTAAAATCTGAGACACCTGCCCTGAGCTTAAGTTGAAAAAAGCATACACCAATACCAAGCACTAAGTACCATCTTCTGCCACCTGGTTTTGCTACCTCTGCAATAATGGAGGTGCAGCCTCAACCGTGACTTTTGAGTTAACTTGAGTAGCTGGATCCACGGATAAAAGCGGGTTTATAAAAGGTTTGACACACTTAAGTGGCAGAAACTTGGGCAGAACACCCTATTCCATTTCTGGCAGTGAGGCAGGAGCATTTTGAATCTCGTGATGGTAGCTTCTCAGGGAATGGTCAAGTGAAAAACACATTGTGACAAGAAGATGACAACTGCAGAAGATGACCTCAACACCTCTGCCCATATGCAGATGCACATACAACTTCTGAGACAACTGCTAAGTTGTCACAAGCTTCAGACAAGGGTATTTTAAACAAAACAAACAAACAAACAAAAATCACTAAAACAAATGCTGGTTTATCTTATACCATGCTGTATAAGACCTGCTGTACCTCTGTACCTCCTTTGTGAGCAGCTGACACATCCTAAAGCCCCAAGAAAGTCTCATTTAATGGGTCAGAAATCTCCAAGAGAGGCAAAAAATCTGACAGGTAAGAGAAGGAACCTAAAGGTAAGCAATGCACAGTTGCAAGCCTGAGCTCAAACACGACTCCTACACAAAATCTGAGTAACTTTAACCAAATGAATTTGGATCACACTCCTCCCCACACTACTTTCTCCTACATAAAGTAGATCTTTAGTAGTGAGTTACTAAATTAATGAGCATTAACTTGATTAAACAAGTTTCCGCAAGAGTCTATTTGCATCTTCTAAAGATCATTCTAGTTCTTGTTTAGACCATACTTTTTGTTTCCTCTGCATCTTCAAAGCTTGCTATTTTCTAGAGAAACCTGCTGTACTATAAGACCCACTTTGCTATTAAGTCAAATCAAACACATGCTTTGATATGGTAACAGAAATCCAATTCATACTGAAATTTAAAATAAGCTCTAGAGTTTTGGATGAGAAGACCTTTCCAAATACAAATCTGTATGCCTGATCTTCTAAGAGTCATCTGTTATTTAGACTACAACAATCACCACAGCATTTGCTGAAGTGTTACCTCTACATCCTAAATCTTTTACTGAAGAACAGGTTTACTTGCAGCAAGTATATGCACCTTAAATACATGCATCTCAAACCAAACTATGTATTTTAGGCAAGGCCTGAGTGGAAGACTAACTTTGCAGTCTACCATGACTGTTCCAGTGGAGGAAGCTTATCCTTCATGAAACCAGTCTTGTATTACCACATTGTTTAGAGTGCTCCCAGTTTACCCAGTGCATTCTCTGGATCCATGACTTCAGCCTTCTGTAGATAAGGCTGTTAATGGTTCCTTATTTTCACTTCTACTATCACAGCAGATTCAGTTTGGAAAAAAGGCTTCAGCTTCTCTCTGTGAAACTTACAGCATCAAATTCCATTTAAAACATACTTCAAAATAAGTAATGGAAGGATTACAGTACCTGAAAATACAGGTATTTTAAAGTGGGTATCTTTGAAAAAAACTATTTGCAAACTGCATCTTAAGATCTTGCTTTTGGCTAGAAGCAGGATGTACTCTCAGTTAGCAAGACTGCACACTGCTCAAAATACTGCTTACTGTTAACTTAAGTACAAACTAATGTGCACTTAATGTTGCTCCTCCAACAGTTTCCTGGCTAGACAGGACCCAGATTTCTAGCAGAAAAGGAAGAGATAGCATCAGGACTTCTTTGTTCATCACCAATAAAACTGTACAGCCTACTTGATCTTTTCATTCTAGGCTTCACAGGAAATATTCTTCTTTTCCCACTCTAATTCCTACTCACATAGATACAGCACTTTTATTATGAGACTACTCTTAAGAGTTCGATGAAAAGCAATACACAGATCAAAAGGTTGACAAACTCCAGTACTCACATTGCCCTAAAGCACTTAATTGTAAAACCTTGTTTTCAGCTACTCAGTTTTGCAGAACTTCAGCTATGGCACTCGAATTTTCTATGCAAAATCTCTGGCTGAACCTCAGTTTAGCCTAGGGCGTTTCCTGAAATAAAATGTTTAGGGAGATCAGAAAAAAACCCCATCATCTAAAAAAAAGCAATGGAGTTGTTCTAAAATAAGCAAAGGTGAAAAGGTAACAATAAAACGTAAGAACATACAATGAGCAGAAACTGGTATAATTCAGAAATGTTTGTTTCTTCCTAGTATTCAGATATAAAAAGCAAGTAGAAAATTTAACAGAAGAATCTTGAAGGCCAAGCATCCAGTTAAATTACAGTTATGAATGCCTGTTTATTACATTATCAAAGACTTCTCTCTATTGGTCCCCAAGCTTACTCAGTGCCCCAAATGATCTATATCAAGTAACAGGGTGTCTCTTCTTTGGTGACATCTCACCTAATCTGCTATTTAAGTCAAAAAAGATGCATCATAAAAATGAAAGAGTGATTCTCCAGTGTGACAGTCAGCTATTCTTGCCTCTTACACTGCTCCCTCTTGATGCCACATGACTACTACAGTCTCTTATGTTCCACCAAGCACTAAGATGATGATTTGACATCACTTTCTAAAAGCATGGCATATTCTGAAATAACTAATGTCAGCAGAAGTAGGATTTTGAACACAATATTTCACATCCCACTAAGAACACAAATTCAAGGCATCTCAAATTTTAAGTTTTATATCAACAGCATTCACTGAATAAAAGTAATCTTGCAAATTAATCAATGGATTGGTATAATATGTGCAAGAACTCTGCAAGTGAATTCACACTTGCCAAGAACTCATGTCTGATGTTGCTCATCATAAGATCTATGAAAACAGCATTTTCTGTGTACTCGCACCAATATAAAGAGATAGGCACTAAATAGAAAAAGGACTGTTCCCCAAACAGAATGCTTACTGCCCATCAATTCTAAATTTTAAACAAGCCAGAAAAGTCACAGAAAGACAGTACATCATAACCTTATACATACTAACTATATAAGTATAATTTTAGAAGCTTACAAGTCAAGATTTCACATGCAGTATTAACTTATACACTCAACCTCAAGAAAATCCTTCTACAATATTGTATTCAAAAAAGCAACAACATGAAGACAACTAAGCTATGCTTATGGGTCATCCTGTAAATCAAGCTTTCAGAATACCATTTTGTTAGTAGCTTCCCAAAGTCAGAGGGTTACTGACTGCATCTTACAAGGCCTAAGAATTCACCTTAACCACTTCATGTTTCCATGATTAATGGAAGATGTTCCTGCACTGTATGTTGCTGGGCTGCCCCCACACTTAACTAACCACATTAGCCTGGACACACAGCCATGCACGGCTCAACCTCAACCATAAATGTCACATTATAATGAAATAATCTAGCCTGAAATACTGTATTGCAGAGAATAAGATTCTTTGATAACTTCCACTTAATAGATAACTAGCATTCCATGTTCCAGTTTAGCCTTCTCCACATTCATGAAAAACAAAATAGATAAAAAAAACTTTCCACCAGTCTTCTAATGAATCACTTCTGGGGGAAATATCACACCAGATGTTAGGCAAGTTTTATTAATTCCAAGCAAGGGTTGTATAACTTCACACTATGAGTATTGTCTGGCTTCTGATGCAGTCCAATAACTGCTCAACATACTAGCTTCATCTTAAATAAAAAATACTGACCCTACATGAAACCTCTGGAAAAAACACAAGTAGCTGGTCTGGCCCTGCAACTACTGAAAAACACTTTGATTTCAGTAGTGCTGAAATGCCACACCTAGCAACATAAAGGGCCTCCTCCTTCTGCCTCCTGCACTTTCCCAATTAAACTTCACACAGGTAACTTGCATATATTTGCAGTTTTTAACATACTTTTTAAAAACACATGGATGTACTCTTTTTGCTTCTTTCTGACATATGAAGAATGTTTTTAAGAAATTTCCCTTCACAGACATGAAAAAAACCCCAAAAACGGCACAAATAGTTAGGTTGCAGAAACAGGCTGGGAGTGGAAAAAATAGGGCAAGACTTCAAAAGGGAAGAAAACTAATACAGAGAAACAAAAAGATGTAGTTGCGGGGACTGTGTTCACAAATTATTTTAGATTAACTGAAAAGGGGACCAGCCAACATACATCATTTGAGATGTGATAATAAATTCTTTTAAGGAAAACACTTTGACCATGGCATAAAGTTACAAACAAAGCCACATGAAAGAAAATATTGCTGAACTACATCTTTTCTTTAATCCAGATTACTTAATGAAATCAGGACATTAAAATGCTGTAATTAAAGAAAGAATAACGTTCACCCCAGTGTCAATAAATTTTGATGCAAAGAGCACATAGTCCTCAAACTTTCTATGGAAAAAGAAAAAAGAAGTTATAACTACAGATCCTTGCTTTAAGTTTGCCTTATGAAGTTATGAAAATAAACCATTCTTCTGTTCAAGTTCTTCAGTACTGTCCAGAAACTTAATGATATAAAGTTTCTCACAGCTCTACAATTAAGAATTATATTGAAATTATTTCATGAATTATTAACAGTTGCACAGAATATCCTTTTTTCAGGAGACCTGGTCAAATCATTCAGAATTAGGATACCTTCCTGTGTTGCAACAGCTGCAGGAATGATACAAAGTGATCTAAGAAATTAAGCATTCCCTGAAGAGAATCTCAGGCTGCAGAGAAACATGAGATGCTGCTTCTCTGAAGCACTAGGCTGTCCCATTCCTGCACTATGGTCTGGCCTTCCTCCCTTGGTCAAGAATGATCTAACCATGTGTACTGTATTTGGCAGTCTCGTCTCCTGGTTGCATATCAAGGACTGACTTCAAATAACACCAAGTCCTTAGATTAACAGCTAGAAAGCTAAGTGGGACAGTGAACAAGATGTTGTCAATTGCCTCCTCCTCTTCCTGGTTCAGCTCTAAAAAGTTCATTTCACTCTGCTACACACATTCCTGTATGGTCTTAAAGTAACTTTCACTCTACTAGTTCAGTAGTAAAAATTACTGTTAAAATACTGCTCTTGAAAAGAGCATCCTGAATAGCTAGAGGGCCCCCAAATCACTTGATATTTCAGAAGTTGCCTAATAGGCAGGTTTCCAACCTCGTGTTTACAGCCTTCCTTCTCCCTTTCCTTTCTGCTAGAGGAGAGGAAAACGCAGCACATCAGGAGTTCACAACAGCATACATAAACAGGCACACACAATAATTAAAAAAAAACCTTTTGCTTTTGTGTCCAGTGCTGCTTTAGGCATTCTAAAGCTCAAGAGATGAGAGCTGTAAGCCAGAACCTGCTGCTGCTTTTGAAGTTAGCCTCATTCAGCTGCTCCATGAAGAAATGGTTTGTGCCAGCAGACAAAGTCTTTGACTTTCTCTAACAAGTGTTTGCCTACTACAAACTGCCACAGCTTCCTCTGAACATTGCTTCTTCTAAATCTGTGCCACTCTGTATCTCATGGCTGACAGGTCCTAAGGAGAAAGTGGTGCCTTAAGTGAGATACCAAAGCTCTATGGCAGCCAACTGCTGAACAGTTTTGAACACTCAGTCAACCTGAAAACAGGTCCCCTATCAATGGCACTCAAGCAGCAAAGAAACTTTCTTTTTCCTTGCTTTATTTAAGAAGAATAGATTTGGACCACCCTAACAGCATCTGAGCAGGAAAACAAAGTTGCCCTTCAAATATGAAGGTGTGGTTACTGTAGATATTCCTTCAGTCACTCTGAACAAGGAGGCTGTCTAAAATACCCCTTAACCTGACCTAGATGTAACAGAACACAGCAGAAGGCCTGTCCCAGCTCAGCAGGGATTCAACACACCGATGTTACACTGTGCACTTCAGTCTGCTCTTGTACTCCTTCTGAGGCAGTGCTTACAACAACAACAAGCTAAACATGAACTTCTGTTGTGCAGGATAGGCTTAGTGGTCTGTTACTAAGAGAGAGCAACCTTGATTAGAACTTCCAACACATTGAGCTTAGCCTGAAGAACACTCTCAAGTGTCAGCTAGGTACCCCAAAGCATCCAAGTATTGCTTAGGCCAATTAATAGACTTGCCTACCCTCTTACCATACACCCAAGGTCAACAGAGTGCCTGTTCTTATCTAGAAGATGCACTCACCCTTCAGCAACACCTCCCCATACCTAGCTCAGAGCACCTAGCAGAGCTTTGTGGACAACAGGGTTGGCTCTGTATCAGTAAGCATCAAGCACTCAAGTACTTCTGTGACTCTTGCACTTCCCACATTCCAAAGGATAGGTGGACAACTGTTTGAGTTCCCAGTCACATTTATTGTTAGATCATAAGCTTCAGTGTCATATTCAGCACACTTCCTTCCTCAGCCATACAAGTAATCTGTTTCTCCGTTTGCAGGCCCTCACCTAGATTTCCATCTGTTTGCCTCTGCTCCAGAAAGGCTCTCAATTAAAAAGACAGCCAGTTTTACTCTGCAAAAGTGGCACAGCACAAAGGGAACTGTCATTGCTCACTTCAGATTTATTTTTGATGAACTGTCCTACAGCAGATCTCTGGAACAAAAGAGCACAACTTTAATTCCACTCCAAAACTTATCTGGTGCACATATGTAGTAATAGAAGCAGGAGACACAGTTACAGACAGTAAAAAGACTAGGGTTTTTTTTCCCCTCATATACAAGTTCTGTTTTTACACTTAGTCTTTCCATTCTGCTCTGCAAATTATTTCACTCCCAGGCAGACAGGTGCTCCAAGTATTATGAGCTTTGCTGTGAAAGAGATACATGACATTTATATTGTGCAGTGCAACTAAAACTCAGTTATTTAGCTACAGATAATCATAAAGCTTTAGACTATGGCTGCAAGTTGAACTTGAAGTACTTGACACTACTACAAGAAGCATCCCTGAAAATAGGCAGGTACCAAGGAATAAAACACTGCATATGACTAGTTAGAAAGTTTATTTACAAAGCCTCTGATATGAATAGCCAAGGTAATTTTTACTATTCACTCAGCTCATTTTTAGATAGCATGAAGTCTATAGGACTGGCTCTGAACAAAACAAGATGCAATAAATTAACAAAGTGAAAACACCTGACTGTAGCAAGTTTGTTGTTCTGTTTTTTTCATAAAGCTTGCAACTTTAACACAGAGGAAAATCATCCAAAAGATAATTTATTTTTTCAAGTTATAGAGGAGAAGGGACTCTTTCCAAAAGAAAATAAACTTGGCTTTTAATAGTTACTGAATTAGACAACATGATTTTTTCTTTGCCTTTTAATTACAGTTAATGAAAAAGAGTTTCTTGCCTTTTTTCCTTCTATAATAGCAATTTCAATGTATATTTAACCATGAAAGAATACTGAACAACCATTTGTCACACACTGTCTACACATGTCACGCTGGGGTAAGATGTAGCTGTCATATGCTGGAAATAACAAATTACACTAATCAAAACATCTAAATGCAAGGACACACACAAGACCCGTGTGATTTTCAAGATGGGCACCTCTGAAATACCCTCTGGTAGAACTGCACTACCTCATACTCCAAAGCAGCCTAAAAAAAGGTTGGTTTTTTTTTTTTTTATAACTCCTTTTTTTTTTTTTTTTTTTCAGGAAAGCGTGGTCTGTTATCCTCTTTTAGTAATCCGAGGTCAGCACAAGACCACTAGGATTTGGGTTTATTTTCCCCTCTGCAAACTTCGCTTTTCTCCCACTTCTTCACCAACACAACGCAGAAGGGTACAAGACACCTCAGACAAATTATTTAGACGGCTTTGGCGCAGGAAAACTCTCAGTCAAAAATCCTTCCATTTGCTTTGACACGGGTGCGTTATCTGCGGGGGTGTTTAGGCGAGACGAGGCATCCCTGTCATCCCCTTTTTTCCTGTTTTATTTTGTGACAAGCAGGAGGGGAACTCGCTGACCACGACGTCGCGGGCTCGTCCCCTCCCGTGGTTAACCCAGGAACAAGTACCGGCGGTCGGCGGGGAGACCGGCCGGGCAAGCCGCCGACCGCACCCGGTTCGTGTCCCGCTTCCCCCCCCTCGCTTCGCCCCCACACACCGGCCGGAAAGAGCGAGCAGCTTCCCTCCGACGACCGGACTAGGTGGGGCTCCGGCTCGGACTTCCCGCTGACAACGACGGCGGCTGCCGGGGACCGTCCCCTTCC
>JAAWXA010000019.1:3854436-3932642 GCA_038090715.1 Florisuga fusca | reverse complement strand
GCGCGGAGGGAAGGGCTGACCCGGCCGCTCCGCTCCCCCTTGCGCAGGCGCAGGGCCGGGCCCCGCGGCGCCCAGCGGCCGCCCCTCCCCCTGCTCTCCTCCCCAGCCCGGCGGGCCCCATGGTGGTGCCAGGGGGGCGGTATGGCTTCTCAGGAGTGCTGACACCGTCACCTAACCCCGGGTACGCAGCCCCGGTGCGGAGCGGCCGAGGGCAGCATCGCGGGAGGGATGGCGGCCGCTGCCCTGAGTGGAAGCCCCATTGAGGCGGGGGGGTCTGCGGCCCCGCTTGTGTTGACCACCAGGGAGGGAGATGGGGAGGCCTTTCCCCGGGCCGGGGTGTTATGGGGGCCAGGGACGGGCGGGAAGGACTTGGGGACCGTCGTCATCGACACTCTCCCGCTCTGGTCTTGATATTTCTTGGGGATGGAGCACGAACAAAATAACGCCGTTTCGGTGGGCAGGGGCTGGAAAAGAGTGCTAAAAACCGGAGTTCAGAACCCAGGGTCACCTTGGAGTACCAGGCGTGTGACCTCTACCCTGCCTCAAGCCCCGTCAGGCATTCCTGGAGGCAGTTTATGCTTCACAGGAGCATGTCCATCAGGGTAACTCGGTCCTTCGCTCCCAAAGTTCTCATTGGGATAACGTGGTCCCTCTCTGACAGTTCTTGTAAGCCCTGAACAGAAGCCATGGGTTGGTTACAGTTCAAAGGTGGGTTGAGAACACATGGCTGCTTTAAGCTGATGCAGAACATCAGGAGCTGGAAATGTAAATGCCAGGGCAGTGTTACATTTCTGAAAGGCGTTTGAGATCCATTGATTAAGGACGTTCTAGGAGTGCAATGTACTGTTTTCTGTGGATTATTGTGGTTCTGAACAGCCTATCCGTAGCCCTGATGATCCAAAGCAGGATGCCCATTCCCTGCAAATAATTACATTATTTCTTAATCTTTCTCTCACTTTGTGCTGAATAAGTGTAAGTCACTTGGTGGTTTCTTGGGTTTTTTTGTTCTTTTGATTGTTTTTTTTCCCTGAGTGTAACTAATATTTTCCAGTTACAAAGGATTCAACCGATAAAGGTTAAAAATAAACGAGCATTTATGTTTCTAGGAAACACTTAGTAAGCAAATAGTTAATGTGGTATGTTCAGATAAAACTTTTGCTCAGAGGAAGTCCACAGCAGAGTGTGTAAAACTGACAGGAAGTTGCAGTGAGGCTTCTGGCAAGGAGAGTGGGTGTGGAGGAAGCAGAGGCTCGCTGTTTGTAGCACAGAGATAGAACAGGGATAAAAAAAAAAAAAAAAAAAAAAAAAAAAAAAAAAAAAGGAGATTACATTTCTATGAGCTGCATGATGGAGAGTTTCTTACTATAAATGTTTGGAGACAATACAGCTTCATATGAATGTGTGGGAGATCTTAGAGCTTAGATCAAATACAAAGAATGACTGGAGAAATTAACTGCCCTTGGTAAGAGAAGAATCATCTAGATTCAAGGCATCCAGAAAGTGATGCATTTCAAAAATATTTTTCTTTAGAGTGTTGCATCTGAATCCTTAACATCCTAAAATCTCTTCCAAAGTCCAGACATCTCTCCGTACTGTACAGTTTAAACCCTTGTGTAGTACTTTGATGATGAATCCCTGTAAGTGATGGGTAATGCAAGAGAGCTCAGGTTGTTACTACTGCTTTCTCATTAAGCATCCTATGTGGGGCAAAAATCATTAATGAAAAATGTCAAAATACATAAAACACAGTCTCACAAGTAAAAAATCACAAGAGCATCTCATGTAGTTATAAGCTGTATGGTACATTTGCTCATCAGACAGAAAAATGTGTCTCTTTTTCCTGTCAGTGGGCATTATTATCAGCTCCCAGGAATACTCATTGTACAGAGGAAAAGAACAAACATGAAGATACATCCTCTGCTGTCACAACTTTCTTCAGTCACCTAGATTAATTACAAATAACAAGCATTATTCTGGGAAGAGATGTGTGCCATTAATGTAATAATATTTTACAGTGTGCCTTTAATTGCCCTGTGTTTTCTAGGCAGTGGGGCAAATACAGCTCTTTGCTCTACCAGGAGAAAACAAGAAGGGGCCTTTGGGAGCCTGAGTGAATCTCGGGTGAGCAGATCTTATGTTTTGAGTTTCATACAGGGGAATCTGAAACTCGGTATTTTAAAAGCAGTGTATATACACCTATGGTTTATTTAATATAGACATGCTTGGAGATTGATCAATGAAACTAGAAGAAATAGGCAATTGGAACCCACTCTGAGAAAGAGATGGAGTGTTCCCTTTTCCCAGCTCTCTCGCCCACATACTTCAAATGTAGATCAGGCCCTCAAGTTTGGATTTTCCAATGAATCATCTAGCTAATCCTCAGTGCAATTCTTAAACCAGCTTTACTCATATCAGTGTGACTGGCGAGTAGAAATGGGTGTGCTTGTTAAGCACACTCACCCCAAACTCCACTTGGCTTGTTCTGCTCAGCTTGTTAAATGTTTCACATGTGCCCCTGCTGCTCCTCGGTGGTCTCTCAAGCAACTGTGGCAGTCCAGAGGTGTGCCTGCGAGAGAACAACTCCTCAGAGAGCCAGGAATATGGAAGAAATGGGGGAGATAGGCCCATAGTGCTGTTGTGTTGAATAGGAACAACAGAGCTGCATCAGCTTTCCTGCTTAGTGGGCCAGCCTGTGCCCAGCATTGATCTGGAGTTTTTAAAAGAAAGAGGTCAAGTATCCAGCTGCCTGCTCACAGAACAAAAAAAAGCCAGGAGAGACCTGCTTGTGCCCATGAACTTAATGACAAATAGATCATTCCAAAGCACTGTACTACGTCTCCTTTGGGCTATAAGTTCTGTCTCCCAGTTTAGCAGCTGCCTGTCTGTACTTCAAAAACCTCTTGTTTCAATGACTGGTGCTTAGCTGGAGCTAATTCAGCCCGCTCATCACTAATACAGAGAGCTGTCTGATAAGGTCATGGCTGTTATGAGGAACAGCTACAAGGGAACATAGAACATACCCTCTGAAGGAAGAAGAGGAGGAAAATACTGACAGATCTTGTTAAAAAGTTCTGTGGAATTAGTGGGGGGCAAAGAGGAGTTTGTAGCAAACAAAGGAATATTTTTTAAGTGATGCTTTAATAAAAGCTTGACAGGGTGGCATTTGGTCACCTCCCTATAATTTTTTTCTAACTTTGCTTGCATTGTTTTCACTGGGGCTGCATGGGTGTTGGAGCAAAGAATGTGGCTCTATGTGTATTGCAGTTACAATACTGCTGAAGTACAACTATCTCTGGGACAGAATGCAGAGCTGGCTTGTGCCAGCAAACTCTCTATAGTTTAATGGGTGTGTGGTGCCAGGGAATGCTGTGCTGGCTGCATGCCAGCTAGCTGTGAACTTTTCTAGAAATTTGTCCTGAAGGGAAAAAAAAAAAAAGTCATTTGGTTAATCTAGGAAGATGTTTTGCATCCAGAGAGGAAGCAAAATCCTTGGCTTTTCTGGTGAATTGACTGAAAGGAGTTGATTCTTAGCTTGGAGACTCAGTTGTTCCAGCAAGAAAATGTTTACTAGAATGTGCTTTCTATCATGAAAGCAATAAGGAAAGAACATCTCCAACACTAAAGAAAAATATCTGTTATTTTTAAGACAGACCTGTGACATACCTTTATCATTATCCTTTAGTCACGTGGAGTGTGAATACCTGCCTCAATAGCTCCTTCAGACATTCAGAGACGTGTCCTCCCCTGCAAACTCAATGCAATTTCTCCATGGCTTCATATCTGTTGATGCAGCTTCAGCCTGAGATTTTTACACTGATAATTATCAACTCTAACCAGTTTACCATCTTCATTTCTGACATAACTTCCATTATGCAAGTTCTGCATCTTTATCATTCTTTGTTGCATCTTCTTGATATATTGCTATTTACTAATCAAAGTTGTTTAAACAGGGCTTTAATCACAAGCTTGACTGAAACTTCAGTATTTTTTCCCCAAGTCTTTTTCACTTTCTGTGTTTGTCTCACTGTTGAGGAAAATCCTCAGTACCTTCTCTGCTGCTCTTTCCCTCCAGCCTATCTTGAATCAATGTTTTTTCCCGTCTCTTAGGGATCTTCCATGACTCCTCCAATTTATCTACCAGTATCTCCTACTGAGCTAACCCTTTTCCCTGCCTGTTGGCGCAAATCCTACTGTTTGTTCATATAGTATATTCCTCCTTTTATCTTGTGATTCGTCTCTCTTCCCACCCCAGGATAACTGCTTTGAGGAGCAAAATTTGCCTTTGTTTTTCTAAGCTGGGAAAAAACTGGCAATGGACATTACTGCCACTTACATTGTAAATGTCAACATTTATTTACCAGGGTCTCGGTTTTTAATCTGTTTTCTCCTGTCTTTGAGAGACTACTATCACTGTAGTTAGATAAAGCAAGGAACAGCTTGTTGTTTCACAACATGGCTGTTGTGAAAGCACAGTTCTCTTGAATTGAAGAGAGATTCTGGAAAATCTAAAAAAAAACCAAAAAAAAAAAAAAAAAAAAAAAGCCTCCTTTAATTTTCCCTGTGTTGAAAAGATCTTTCAAATTGCATTGGACAACCAACTGATGAGATAAGGAACAGGACTGTCACAGGAACATAAGGGTTTTAAAAGAGCAAATGAAGAATAATGTATCCAATTGGAATTAGTGAGGGAATGTGATTACCTGGAGCAGGATATGGCCGAGATATGAGTGAACGCTTCTCTTAAAAAAACACTAAAAAAATAAAAAAAGGCACATGTTTCTACGATTTTACAGCTTCAGAAGTTTTACTTCTTTGCTTTTCCAGGAGAACACTTTTAGCAGTACATGATGCCCAGAGGAGGTTACTACTGGCCTCTGAATCACCATCCTCTGTGAAACCTGGAGAGTTCTTCAGTCGCCCATAAAAGGAGTAGGTGCAACACCACTTAACTGATGATGACTGAGGCATTCACAATTCAGATAACATGGCCATATAAAGTTCTAAAGTAACATTTAGTTTCCCCCATTTATAATTCTGCACTCCTGAGAACATCCTTCTTCACCCTGCTACTAGATATTTTAGAATAATGCATTGAGGAGAGTAGAGTAGCTTGAGCAAAGGCAGCACAAGGACACTAGTGGCAGTCCCAACCAAGTATGTGGGAAAAGGATACTTTTGACTCTTTTTACCAGAACATGAAAGTAGAGAACTGTGACTTGGGAAAAGAGTGTTCATAATTAAACTGAATGTCAGTACCAACATTTTAGCTATTGTAGCTTTGCTTTGTTCTCTGATTTTTTTTTTTCTTTTTCATTGCTACACTTTTCTAGCATACTCATCTCTGTCCAGCTTCAGACTCTGCTGGAGACAGAGGAAAACTTACTGTTGATTTTAATGAGCTTTATACCAGGACTTAAATTCAGCCCTTGAGGGATGTGCAACATTTAGCAATACTTGTATTTAAAAGATACGTTCATTTCTGGTTTATGTCAATATTAAGACAGGAGCAAGTATATTTAATGGTGCCAGGTCTAAAAATACTCAGTGTTTTTTGTCCTGCCTCCCCAGCAGCAGAGTTACATCCCAATTAACATACCAATGTACACTGAAATACAGATATAGATATGATTTTTTTTGCTTCCCTTCATTTCTGTCCACTTCAGAATCAAGCCTTAATTAACACAATGGGCTGAAAGCATTCACAGAGAAGTCATTAGTTACATTAACAGTTCATTAGTTTTGGTACTTAGTTTGGTTAGAAGAACAAAATGTACAGCACAGAAAGGAGAATGTATTTCATAACTTTGCTAGATCATTTTCTCCTTATCTGTCTTTGTAGATGTGGCCTTGTTCTGCCATATCTTTCCTCTGGCCATGGAAGCGGTTGCTGCAGCTACCATCAGGAGAGGTGTCTTAATGAGGATTGTTGAAGCTTACACCAAGGAATACACATATTCCTTGCTTTTTAAAGCTAGCCAAAAATTCTTTGTTTTACTTCTTCCTTAACAAGTCCATGAATGGCAAACTCCTCAAACAAAATGTTTCAATAAAGTGTTTACCACTAATCCGACTGTGTATTTTTCTCAGAAGGTAATATTTTACTGAAACTTTGTAGCCCCCAAATACCCAATTTAAAAACAGGAAGATGTTTACAAGCTTGCTGGTTTTGGATGAGTACATATATTTAAATCATGTCCACATAAATTCCTACATCTGCCAGAGGCCATGCCTCACACTCTGATCTGGAAGTTCAGACACTTATCAGGTCATATGGGTGGAGCTGTGTGTTGCTGCCCCTCTCTGCCTCCTCTCCCTCCCTCCCACCATACTCTTTGCAGATTGTTTGGTTCACTTTACCCCATCTCTCAGGGATGTTTATCAGCTACAACCTGTCTGCCCATTACTGCTGTCAAGTACAGAAGGACTCAAGGATCAAATCTCATCTTGTTCTTTTACTAGCCTGAGGTTCTGAATAGATTCTTTGTGAAATAGATTTTATTTTATGAACTCTTTCATTTTACTACTGCTGTACTGTGCAGTTCTGCTGAACTTCAGCTTGAAGGTTTCATATTCATAATATCCTATTTCTATGAGATGTGTGTTGTTACGTTCATTTTTTTTATAAATAAAAATAAGGATTTGAAATGAAAATGCTGTCCTCTCCATACCTTTCTTACAAATTCAGAATCGCTTCAAGGTCCCAAGCCTTTAAAACTACCTCTGCATTCACTGTACAGGATCTTCTGTTACAACCTCGAGCAGTATAAAATCTATTCTAATTTGAGCTTGAGACAGTGTTTTAACGTTCATGGGAGATGGGGTGAGGAGGAGCCCTGTGAATCACTACCAAAGCCAGGGATGGAGTGGAAGCTGTTGCCCTGGTGTTGCATTTCCTTGGGTGAAGCTGATACTCCTGTTGCCCTGGTGCTGTGTTTCACATGCTAAGGTGATACTCCACTGGCTCTGCTCTTTGTGCAGCTGGTTCCATGCAGCATTCCCAAATTCAGTTCAACTGAAAGAAGAAAGAAGGGCATGATTTTGATGATACAACATAAAAGAATTAAAACTCAAGGGCACTTGATTTTTTGCGCCCTCCTTTTCCTAACTCTTGTGTTTTCTACATTTTTCCTTTTCATTTATATTTATATTCTTTATTTCTTTATTTCTTTTATTTTCTCTTCATTTCTTTTCCTTATAAAGTGAATAAATTGCAGGAGTCTCAGACTCCAGTGAGGACACAATGAATTGCATATATCAATTTCATGCTATCTCTAACTCCTATAACTTTGTATAAGCTTTAGTATATATAAATCCATTACTTTACAAAATAGAAACTTTCCCTCTCCCCCTTCTTCTCCTCTTTATCTTTTATCTTGTCTCCCTTTTTGCTTTAACACAGCAGTTTAAAGATTGCAAGTTAGTGCTGGGGTGGGGTTGTGTGATACAATCAACTTCAAGATAGTCTTTACATTTCCTTTCATCCACTACAATACTGAAATTTGTTCTCAGAGATCAGCATTTAGTCTTTATGTTCCTTCAGTGATATAAAAAGGGAGAACCGTGGGGTTTTTCTTCCTGAAAACACTCTTAGATTAGCACCATGTTATTTAACAGTTTTGATACATTACAGTGGATTCAGAGAAAGAGCAATGCCTTGGAGATAGTGGTCATTTTACAGCCAGTTCTTATGAATAGCTTTTTATCATTTAAGCATTTTTTTTTCTGTCTTTGGGCATTCAGTAGTGGAGGAAAAGCCCTCAGGAGAGAATCCTTCCTTTAACAGAAGTTCTGAGGCACTTTGGGCTTTCCCAGGTTGGCCCATGTCCTGCTCTCCTTGGATCTGCCCTGTTCCAGGCATAACACTGTATTTTAGTTCCCAGGAACATTCTGTCCATCTTGTAGGCTGTTTGTGAAGGCTGCATGTGTGGGCATTGTAGTATAAGGGCACAGGAATTCCAGAAAGTGAACAGAGCTGCCCACATCATTTAATGTAGAGAGAACACCAAGTGTCATCAGTTCACTGGGACAGTAATTCTCAGCATTTTCCAATCTTGGAATTTGTACTCCTCTAGCCAGTGTGATTAGGTGGCTCTTTCAGATTGCAGCTAGGGAGGACAATCAGTCATACCTCCTTGCCACACACACACATTAATGACACCCATGTTGAAAAGCTGTGCAGGTACTTGACCAGCTTCCACTCAGGAGATGTATTTTTTGAATGCTGTGTAAGCTACCTATTCACAGCAGGGTTATGAACCATTCTGTCATGTAGATGCCTGTCAGCTTTTTCCAGCTCATTTCAGGTTTGTTAGTACATTTCCGAGGGGGCTTGGCCCATAATTAGGAACCCACCACTAGTAAATCTCAACCCCATTTTCTTTTAGATTGTATCAGTGGTAAAAAGCTTGCCAGCTGAACCTGGATGGAAACTGTCATTTCCCTAAAGGACAGTTAAAAGTATATTATATGCCCAGTGCCCTGTGATTCGGTATCTGTATCACATAAAATAGATTCCATGTAGTTACACAGAAATATTTCCATTCCTTTGTAAGATGGACATATCTGCCATAATTCCACTCTCCTATATGTGCACATATATAAATGTGTATATATACACAAATTACAAAATTTATCCAAGAATATTGTTAAATACATGTCCAAAGTGAAACTGAACTAATTGATTATTCACTTACCCACACACTATATAAACCCATACATGAAGGCAAATAAATAGTTGAGACATCCATTTCCTTATAATTTGTCCATGTTTCTAATAGATTCTGAGTGACAACAGTAATAATATAAAATGCACCCTACCTATATACATGTAAACATATGGTTAGGATTGCTCTGGGAATCCTATTTTTGAATTTCCATGCTTCTTTGCAATGAAATGTTTGACCTTCATGATGTATTAACATACAGATTTTTTTTTTTTTTAATTTAATATACCGATGAAATTGGGGCAGAGAACACAGATGACTGCCTCTGAGCCCTCAGGCTCCTGATTATCTCAGGATAACTGTGCCTTCCTGGAGTTGCTCAACTGCTACATTTAACAGGCTTCACTGTGAAGAAAGCAGAGTTAGATAAACATCATTCAGAAGGATATCTCTAATTGTATGAGCCTACAGAAATAATTTGCCCCAAGCATCAGGAGTAGAAAGGTGTGGTTTTCAGATTATCAAGAAATATCTTTGGCTACTATCAACTCAGTGCTGTGTCATCCCCTTGTTCTAATTGACAGTGAGTGTATCACTTAGTCATTCTAACATATTTGCAAATCTTGATTAAGTCACAGTAGTTAAATGTCAACATACTCAATGTGGCTTTATAGGCTAGGGGGTTACCTGCTTTCTTTTGTATTTGAATAACTCATCCCAAGATAGTACAGGACATTTATTTCTGCCTAGATATTGCCAAGTGCCAGCAACAGCTGCCAGCAGCTCAGGGTGACGCTGGGAAGATGCAGCACTCAACAGGGGCTTCACTCCCTGATTAAGCAGCTTCTCAAAACAATCTGCCATCCTCCTGCTTGCAGTTGTGGCAGAGTGCAGATCTAGGGAGCAAGGAGTTTTTTGAAATTCACAGGGCCACCCACGATACCAGAGCAGGAGACCTTGTGGTTGTCCTCCAATTGTTCTCTCTGTGTATTGCTGGCAATGGGTGCTTTGAAGATCACACTCTTGGCCTCTCATCTTTGTATCTGCAGTGTGTGTCTGCTCTTTTCTACACATCCACCATTTTGTCCCCCTGCATATCTTCATATAAATGTCTTCCAGTTTCCCCCCTGCTCAAGTGCAGAGGGTATGCACCCTGTGTCACTACACCTGGAGTTCACAGCTCATGGAACTGCCAGCAGAGAAAATGGATATATATCCTACAGGAAGCTCAGCAAAGTAGAAGTCTTGGGATGCTTGAAAACTCCAGCCAGAAGGTCTGTCCCAAACAAGTGAGGCCACTTTTCCATTTCTGCTGTGTAAAACTAGGGAAAGATTGGTTTTCTGGGACCTTCCCATACTTTCAGATAAATTGCATGCAAATGAAATAGAAGGTGCTGACATTATACTGGCGATGTCAGATGTTCCTGTTTCATTTACTGAAAGACAAGCTCTATTATATTTCCCCATGAATAACAAGTGGCCTGATGGCAGTTCTTGGATGTTGAGATCTAGCTGAATACAGTAAAAATCAAAGTAATTCTATGAGAAGTAATTCTATGAAAAGAATATATAATTTGAGTGTTGATTTTTTTTTTCCTTTTTGGGTGGTTTTATGTTAATCTGTCCTCAGAAATAATTTATCACTAACAGTGTGATTGAATATCTAAGAGGTTGTCTCCAACCATGACTATTCTGTGATTCTCTGATTCTGTAATATCTATCTCTCCATCAGAGTTTATGTTTAGGTTATGTTTTTACACACTGATTTTATTAAGATCCTCTCTCATCTCCAGGGAATTTATTTTGAACTAACATAGCTCTCTTTTTTTTGTATTTCTCAAGTTTTTGTTCAAATGTGACTCAAAATATTATAATCTATGTCAAAGTATCCACCTCTCCTGCGTGCATGTATGTTTAAAAGTACATACATATACACTAATAGATGCCATTTTTTTATCCAACACACACTGCTTTAGCAACATAATGCATATACTTACACATACCTATAGCCTATGTAAGTATTAGATACGGCTATGTAATAGTAATAATTACAGTTGTGTATAAATGTGTGTTATGAGAAAGGTCACAAGAGGATTCTAACAACATGCTAGGTATTACTAGTGGTACTTACTTGAAGAGAGAACATTAACCAAAATAACAGCAGTGGATTATGGATGCCTGAAAAAGTAGCTGGTTGGAATTGTCCTTATAATTAAAATCCATACCTTCCTTTAATCCAAAGAAACATTACAAGGTACAGAAAGCCCGTTATCAGATAATTACTAACAGATTCCCCAGAAGTTGAGAGATGCATGTGGTGAACATTCATCTGCAGGCAGAAGTTACTGTACTTGTACAAAGACAACTCATTGCCACAGCAAGGTGTAAATGCTTCTGCTCTGATGCTGTGGTTGGTGAACACTGATGACTTTTGAGGCCTCTGCTCTTCCCACAGTGAACACTCACAGATCTGCTGTAGGAAGAGATAAATAGCTAGACTTCAACCCCAGCCTTCTTCCCCTCCTCTGAACAGCTCATTGAGAAGCACTCACCTTTACAGACATTTTATCCTGGGGCTTTTGTCACTGGGATCTGACTTCCCCCTTCCCACTCTCAGCTCCCCAAGTTGTGCACAGGTCTGCTGCCACAATAGGCTGTAGTCATCTTTCAGCAGCAAACACAAAACAGGCCATAGCTACAAGAAGCAGAGAAACAGCAATAATAGTAATTACCTCGTCTGTTCTCCAGCTGAGATAGATACATGAAGTGCCACTGGTATTTTGGTTGCAAGATGATGATATACAAACTTGTGTAAATGATACAAATCATAATTATGCTGATTAAACTGAGAAGGACGGCTGACCAAGCACTTTTGCATCATAGATTGGCTCTGAGGCTTTAAGGTCTGAAAATCATTTGTTCAGTCTTAAAAAAAGCATTCCTCTCAGTGCAAAGTTTAGCAGTTTAATTATAGCTGCATTCTACACAACACATATTCCTCCTTTTAAACAAGTCAAGGGGCTGATCTCATATTTACGACCAAGCTAAAACTCTCAGAGCTCTGAGTTCACAAGGAATGCATAATCAGATTTTAAGAGACTCAGATCTTCAGCTCACAGCTGCCTTGAATATCCCTTAAAAAAAATCTGTTCCTAAGGCTTCCTCTCAGCTTGGAGGGAGAAGAAAAGATATTCATTAAGGGTGCTATGCCAGTTCATAGCAGCCAGAGACCCAACCTAATAGTTATAGTCCACAATAGAAAGAGGGCTTTTGATGAAGATCTCTAGAATACATATGCTAATTATCCTGAAGGTAATTACTGGGTGCAATGGTAGGAGATGATGAGTACTCTTTACTCACACTGGAACCTGTGGGCCAAGTGTAAAATGGTGCTGGCTCCTTTCCTACTGGCTGATAAAGTATTACCATGAGAATCAAAGATGCTCATCAATTCTAAGGGAAAAGCCCTATATGAAAACTGCACATATATTAGCCAGAAGCTCTTGTCTGCAGAGCAGGAATTTCCAGATTTATACTGATAGCCAATAGGTGTACAAGAAACTGGCTGCTGGATTTCAAGGGGTGAAAACTTTATCCCTTTCTCCTGTCCTGTCACAGTAATCTAGATTTTCTTCTTCTGAGTTTCTCCAGTCCACACGTTATGTAGGGTTTTCCCTACAATTAGTCAGAGGTGTCGGTCTGCTGAAAGGATTCCTGTGGACCAGGAAACACCTTGGCAACATGGCCTGTTTTGGCCATCCTGCAAATCTTTTGCTCAAGTGCAACAGAAGCTTTCCTGACTAGGTAGTGAGTTTAAATGGAAGTTTGCTCTGTCATCCAGTATAATGTTTCTGAAAGGACTTAAGAGCAAAAGCAAACAAGAAATTCCCTACAAGGTCAGGCCAACAATCTGTCTGGTCCTGTGTTCTACCTTTGACACAGAAGGGAGACATCATACAGGCAGATGACCAAGCACTGAGCCCTGATGCTTTCTCTGGTCCATTCCTTGCATATACTCCCAGCACCCAGAACTGCTGCACTGGGAATGTTGGAGAGTACCTGGTGGTTTTGATACTAATTTCTGGACCTGTTGTCTCTGTGTGTGTTTTGGAAGTTGTTCAACTGCAGTTCAGCGGAAGTCTAGCTACCTGTCTGAACTTACTTGAACACTCAGAGTAAGAGTTGCCACTAATGCTATGCACTAAATAGTTGCAGTTTTATCAGCATGAAGACAAGTCACAGGAAAAGACACATCAGTTTCTCTCTTCCTTTGTGGACTATACCTTTTCCCTTTGAATTCCTTGATTCTGTGTCTTATTTATAGCACTTCACTATATTGGTGTTGCTGTTTGAGTCCTGCAAGATTCCCAGTCTACCTCTTTGTTCACATTTTCTTCTGTCCAGTTCCTGAATGTTGGGGTTTTTTTTCACTGTTTCTTTTCTGTTCTTTTCTCATCCTTGTATTCACATTTCCTGTCATACTGCACATACATCTTGTAAAGCAAACAGCCCAGTGTCATCTACCTCATTGCATTATACTTCATTTATGTTACAACGAGTTTTCAAAGCTGTTCTCAGAAAAAAAAGTCCATGACCTTTCGTGTTTAAACTTGATATCATATGTGGCTTCTTATGTGGTTTTCTCAACTGAAAGGCGTGGGAAAGCATTCGCAGAGTGGTGGCTTCTAATATGTAAGAGCTGAGATGTGTTTCACCAACATCTCTGTTACAGTTGTCAGTAAAAACATCATGCAAGGTACAGAGTTATGGGGAAGGGCAAAGGCAAAACTGAGAGGCAATCTATAGATCCCCATCTGGCACTCTAGTCTCTTTCGGACATTTAAGTGTTAGAAAGTCACAGTGGCCAAATGGAGAGGCATGAGATCAGTCTTGGGCCTGCTCCGATGCCTGAATTAGTTTCAGGATTTAGTGCCACACATCTGCCCCTCACTGTTTCACTGCAAGATGAGGCAGCTGAGACCCTTGCTCCTGCTGTCCTTCTAGAGATCCTCCCAGGACCTCTCTAGCAAGACCCAGAGCACTGTGCAAGACGTGTCCAGGGACATTGCTGTGATGGCCACAAGGCCATGGAGGTCCACTTGGGTTCTTTCCTCAGTGCCCAGGCAAAACATAGCAGATGGGTTCCCAGGCTGGGCCCTCAAAGCCAGGCATGAGCCAGCTTCAGTAGCCCAGCTGGCTCAGAGCCAGCAGCTACAGGGTGTGCTGTGCTACAGCATTTCCTTCTGCCTGCCCTTATGGTCACTCCTGCTCTGCTGCTGAGATACAGTCAGTAGTCTCAAAGCTGCTTTAAAGCTGGCTGTGTTAGTGGTCATGAGGAGTTGGGGGCACAGAGCTCTTACTTCAGTCCTCATCAGGTTTGCAACTAGGTAGAGTTAACCTACAGGTTAACAGTCCTTAATGAATGTCCACATAAATCAGAACCTTAATTTGTTAATAGAACTGTAGAAAACATATCTCCTTCTCTACCATCCACATTTAAAGAGTTCTACCAATAAAATAAATAAATCTCCCCAAATACTTTCTGTTCCCTAGGGATCACAGTCTTAGTGTTTTTCTCCCACTCTGTTTTGCACTGTTGTTGAACAGAGCTCCTACCTAGCAGCAGTTTTTCCATGTGAACTCTAGATCCTCCTAGACCTGGTGTCTGTGCCTCTGTTTGTCTTGAGCTTAGTCCAGGGGCCTAAACAGATTTGTCATAAAGAAGTAGATAGAGTATAAGGTGATATCAGTACAATTGCAGGGAATTTAAAAAATAAGCCCACCTGCATTTTAAGAGAAATTAATCTCTTAATTATTCAGAGTTCATCACTTAGCTTTGTGATTCATCAAAAGCTTTGTTTTACTTAGAATTCTTTTTCCAGGTTTGTATATTTGTATCAACCTACTATATACACCTTCCAACACTAGTCTGTAAGCAGCTCTGCCCTGCAGACACAGTTTTTGAAAGGGCCACAGTCCTTTTGTGAGCTAAGGTAAGGCTACAGCTTGGGCCCTATTCTTCCCTACCTTTGCTACATGGGGGTAGTATGCAGGTTGTCTCAGCTTCTCTGTATCTCTTCCATTGCAGAGGGAAGTTAGACCTGAGACCCTGTTTCCTTCCCAGGGAGGGAGCAGACCAGCTGCTTCATGTAGTAAAAAGAAATAAATTTGTCTTTACACCCTGTACAAGACCTTCCTTTAATTTTTTACCAGAGTATCATGGCAAGGTCAGATGAAATCTGGCCCCAGAGCATTTAATCTGACTCATTTTTTGGTACAGCTTCTTTCACATAAACAGCACAGTAAAGCACTTTGCAGAACAAAGGGGTATTTGAGAATCCTGCTAAAGATGTTGGGGTCATTAGATTCACATAAGTCCAAATTCTGTCCTTCAGGACACACCTTTCATTAGCAGTTAGATCATGCATCTGGGGAATGGAAATTATCCTTTAATGGAAATTATCCTTTAATGCAGTCATATCAAAGAGGTTCCACTTGACAGTTTTCTCATTTCTTTCCACAATTAGAAATGCTAGCAAAAGCCCTAGAACAATAGTTGGTTTTCCCTTTGATTTAGTCCATATCTCAGGCTTGCTGCTTAAATTTTAAAAAATTTTGTATGACCATAGGAGAGCCCTATTTCTGTTGGCGAGTTGCAAATGGCTCACTTTCCTCTCCTGCCTTTGCTCTCCCACAGAAACCAGCTCTTCAGTCCCAAGATATTTCTAGGTCTTTACAGAAAAAGAAGGAAGATGTTGTTCCAGGAAGGGACCCACTTGTTGACATTCATAGCTCAAGGTCTGTCCCTCTGAGTCAGCTGGGATTTTCTTGCAAAGATGTGGCATGGAGAATGGAAAGGCCCTGTTGTGTTACACAAGTGATAGGGGGGGGGGCTGGGGAGGCAGATAATATCTGCAGGACAAAAAAGACAAGACAAATTAGCAGATAAAAAGTCAGCAAATGTGCTAACAGCACTAGTCAGCAATGTACCATCTGACATCCCCCGAAAAGCCATTCTGCTTGTTGGGAATCTGAGAAGAGTGGTCTGCAGGAGGTGTCTAGATTCACACGCTCTCCATGAATAACATCTTCCACTGTCAGGGTTGAAGACAGAATCTGGATGAGCTGGATCATTAGTTAGACCTAGAGGGCTGTTTTTGCTGCTCTTAATTAGGACTTATATTTGGAATTATTATTGTTTTCCAGTGAAAATTTCATAGCACTCAGATAGTGACACATGAGTCAAGTTAAATGAACAGAAGTCACATTTATCCTAGTTTTTATTTCCACAGGAGGCTTTTCTATCTTGTACTTGTTCTTCTTTACCAACAACTTGCAACACAACATGTAACTAGTGGTGTCTCAGTCTTTATTTCTGAGGGGATGCATCAAGAGCCACTGCCTGAAGGGAGGGAGAAAGGAAGGGAGAAAGGAAGGGACAGAGAGCTGGAAACAGATAGTGTACTAGATGTGGGCTCTGTCTTTTAAAATACAAAATTTCTGTTCTATTTTTTTTTTTTATTTTTATTAATCTAGGATTTATTCCAGGCAAAAGGATGATCAAGTTTGGCATAGTGAATTTTTTCAGAGATTCTGCTATCAATCTGATCTACTTCACTTAATCCCTTTGGAAATTGTATTTGACCTAATTTTTTCAGCTGTGACTCGTACAGTAAGAACAAATAATAGGGGTGACCCTCTGCATTCCTGCCATATCTCTTTCTCTATAATGTGGATTATCCTAGTTTCAGCCCACATTCATCTGTGAAGAGACAAAGTCAAAGATGAGTTCAAAACAGCTGATACATTCCTGCAAATTCACATTTGGCAGAACTGTAAGTGGGTAAATATTGCCAATGTGTATTGATTGTTTTTTCTGCTTCAGGCAACGGGCCCAAAGTTATCTGCCAAGTATTCATTTTTTTATAAATGACACCTCATGTTGCCTGATGTTGCATGAGCTGTATCAATGCACCACGAGTCTCACCTGCTCTGAGAGTGTTATTGGCTCGATAAGGGATTCTGGTCTTTTCAAAAACAGACTTTGTGATTCTCCTTTTCATCCAAATTCAGCAGAGAAACAGAC
The DNA here is from genome assembly GCA_038090715.1 of Florisuga fusca. Lineage (NCBI taxonomy): Eukaryota > Metazoa > Chordata > Aves > Apodiformes > Trochilidae > Florisuga > Florisuga fusca. The sequence goes on along the minus strand of JAAWXA010000019.1, from coordinate 3,915,893 downwards.
TCCTAATAGGGAGACTTCCATTATGGCCATTTGCCACATTTTAGGGAGCTGTCTATCTCCTTACTTGCCGTGGTGCTGCAAGTTGGAAACCTTTTAAATTGCTTTTATCTCTCTTGGGCTGTTGTTATTTCTCTGTGTGTATGTGCTTGTGTGTAAGTGTTTGTGTAACCTGATAAGATGCCTGAGGGTATATTCTGTTAATATGCCTTCTGTGTTGCTCCTGCTCCAGCCAGCAGCCGAGCTGCCCTCACTGCTTGTGGTGGGTGATGGAGAATGCTCAGAATTCAACAAGTGTCTGCTGGCTCAGCTGCTTTTTTATCCCCTACAAAGGGCAGGCCTGCAGTGCAGAGAAAAGTGTGCTCTGCTCCCAGCAGCAATATTCTGGGTTGCTGGTGGGCTTGAGGGTGAGGCTGTTTCAGATTCAGTGACAGATGGGAAGAAAAAAAGCACGTTTCCCCCCAAAATGTAGCTCTGAGCAACCTGGTCTCAGGGAGGTGTCCCTGCCCCCAGTAGGGAGGTTGGAGCTAGGTGATCTTTAGGGTCTCTTCTGACCCAAACCATTCTGTGATTCTGACCCTTTGTCAGAAACAGACATGTTTTATTAAAGAACTATGGAGCTGGACACTGTTGCATAGTTCAGATATGGAAGCTGAGAAAAGGATATTTTATTGAGTTATGTTGTTCTCACAAGATTTATAAAATAATTGCCCCTTGTACTATGATGGGGTCTAGTAGGTCTGATGTCAATGTCCTAGGCATTACAGAAACAGGACACAGACATACCCTGCCTTAAGAAAGACATAGGCTGTTTCAAGATGTGGAATTCCATTATTGCTGCTTTTTGACTTGACATTGGTGGTTATTGTGAAGAGCTGTATGAATAAACAAAATCAACAGTGCAAGATGAATGCCTCCCTTTAACAGTAACCACAGCATCAAGTAGTTTGTTTAAGAACCCTTTGCTGGACTGGAAGGTACACAGTGACTTATAAATGCTTTCACTGTTGGTTCTTTTTCTACCACGGTCATTAATCAGCTCAAAGTTTCATTTAGCTCACTGTTATGAAGAAAATCATGCCCCTTGTATTTCATAGCTGCAGCATGATGGGGAAACTTCAGACCCTTCTTCCTCTCACCTGAGTGCATCTGTGTACGGTCAGCAAAGGAAATGAGCTTAATAGCTCCTGGCCCAGTGAGTATTACCTACATCTGCTGTTGGTGCTGAGAACAGCCCATCTGGGAGAGCAGCTGGAAAAGACTTGAAGCACCATCCCTTCACCTCACCTTATTCCCCAAACCAGGCTTGAGGTAGGAATGATTAAATTCCATAATGAAATTCTTACTGTTTGACAGTCCCTCGAATAGAAGAAATAGTCTTTTAGTTTAAAAGTATTTTTGGTAGTAAAAGTGTCTGTTTTAATTTTTTTCTTAATTAAAAAAAGATCTATTTTTAGATGAAGGGAAACTGAGGCAGAAAGGAATGGCAGCGTGAGGGACAGAACTTCAGTGCTTCAGCAGGGTGGTCTTACTCCCTTTTTATGCAGAGGGATGTGGTGGCCCTTATGTGGGGTCCTTGTGATAGGATGGATGTGCAAACTGCTGATTAACTGTTTTGGATGAGCTTTCAGCTCTGCAGTTGGAGAGCTAATGGGTAAGGAATTATTACCTGCTCTTGGATCCCATGCAATCTTTGTCTCTGGTCTTCTGCAAAGCAAGAAAATTGAAACGGAAATGAAATTTATTATCAGGACAAGCTGCATTATGAATGTGGTAAATGTTGATGTCTTATTGCAAATGAGATATTTGCTAAACAGAAATGCTTTTAAAAGAGTATAATCCTTCACTGTCCCTCCAGGACAAACAACTGGAGAGCAGTGATTGCAGAAATCATTTAGGTCATGCAAATCAAGCTCCAGCAGCAGTGTTTCATGCAGTGAGAAGGAAAGGCTAGACTGGCCTATTAAGAAGCCTTGTAATGATAAAACATGATAAAGATGACTTAGAAGAAATTACCAAGTGGGGGTCAAGAAGGGCTAAGAAGAGCAAGCTGATCATGGAAATGTGTTTTTAAATGGAGTAATTCCAAGGGAGTATGTTTATCACAGTCACACATAAAAGGTTGAACAACAATCAAAGCAAAATTATGTGAAAATTATAGCCCTAGCAGGGTCTGAGGGTAGATTAATAGCTTTTTATATACAGACCTGATTTACATCAGGTGACTTAGGGATATAAAATGCTCACGTAATGTTTTCACAAAGGATGACAATCAATCAGCTTTCTTCTGAGCTTGAATTTAAATGTCACTTGGCCAAATATCAAGTTACCCAATATTGTACTGTGTAAGCAGAATGCAACAAAAGGTAGTGCAGCTAATGGTGCTGCTGTAAGCTTTATTGTATGGGGGAGAAAGCTCTGTCATTACCAGGTCCTGGAGATGAATTTCCTTTACAGTGGCACTGGCCTGCCAGTCCAGCTGAATGAAGACAGTGTAATTGCTTTCTTTAATGGAACTAAACAATCTGGGATATTTTTTAATGTCTGGCAATACCTGGAGGAAACGTAGCAAGTGCACTGTTTGGTTACTGCAGGCTGTGCATGAGCCTTTGGCAACCTGGGGAGCATCGACTCTTTGGTGTTTCTGCCCAGGAGAGCTGAGAAGTACCTCTTTATAAGCTAATGGTTATAAACCAGATTGAACAGCAAGCTGTCTCTTGGCAAACACCAAGGAACATGCCTGTTCCTCCTATCCCCTCCTCCCCAGCCACCCCTTGCTTCAATTCTCAGAATTATTTCTAATTCTATCTTCCAGAGGTTTTGGTGCCGAGGGCCCAAGGGTGGTTCTGGCACATACAGCTCCCCAAAGTCAATGACACCAGCCTGAGATCACAGGCTCACCCGACTGCTGATGCTTGGCTTTGGACTTGCCAACTCCAAATTAGGTTTTGAGGAATGCAGATGTTTGAGGAGCCACCAAATCATGGAGCTGGTGGGCTCTGGGGACACATCAGCACAAGGGAAGGGGCAACCAAGGCAACCATGGCCATGGAGTTGCAGGGGGAGAACTGAGAAGGCAGTTGGATCTCTACCCAACAGTATGATGAAGAGCACAGGAGCTGATTATGTATAAGGTGTTCCTGTGACAACCCACGAGGCTGCAGCACAGTGAAAACAAAGCACGGAAATGTAGAGCTGAAACCAGAGGAGAAAAAGAAAAAAGATAAAAAACATGAGAGAAAGTGGAAAAAAAGTACAACAGAAGCAAAAGCATATGTAAAGGTCAAAACACAATTGGAAAGCATGGGGAGAAAAAAAAAAAAGAGTAGATAGTGAGGAGGCACCAAGATCAATGCATGATCAGAAATTAAATGTCTGATAGTCTGAAAAATGCTTAGCAAACAAGATATCGGGATGTGGTCTTTCACACCAAAGACCCACAGAGGTTTTGAATTTTACTATAATCATCTCGAAGTTAGGTGTTCAGCCTGAGGAGGTCTCCTAGGCTCTGTTGGTAGTTAACAGAGAGAGACAAGTACCAGGAGAGGCTCAGTCCTTTCACAGTCAGTGTGGACATGGTGGCTCCACAAATGTTTCCTTTGCTGTCATCAGTGGCTTTCATTAAATTGCAGCTTTTTATCTCCCTTGCACTACTGTAGTGCTGGTGCTGGTGAAGCTACTGTTGGAGGAGCACAATGAATCGTGTCAGAAAATCCAAGAGGACTCTTATTAGCCCACCTTGGTCATTTGATCTGGTGGTCACAGAGTGGCCACATAGAGTCATGCCGAGGGAGTCTTGTGAGGGCAGAAATAAGTGGCTAAAAGAAACAGCAATACCTTGTCACCATTCATGGAAAAGCTGCCCATTTGCCATGCTGGGAGCTGGGGAGCAGCTTGTCCCTTGGAGGTGTTTTGGTAGAGAGGGCTCTGATGGGCAGCCTCACTTCTTCTTAGCCTTACTCTTTGCAGCTTGCATTTCATGTCAACTGCTCATTGCAACCTGTAGTGTACCTGCTAAATGCATGGCAGTTGTGTTACCTTTGTGACAGAGACCTCCAGGAGAGTGCCAGGGAGCTGCTCCTGAGGAGCACGGGTTGGCTGTGGTGGTCCATGCATGTACACGGCTGCAGGGTTTGTTGCTCCCTGTGTGATTGATGCGTGGCTTTGGGGCCTTTCACTACATCAGATGACATTTCATATTGCAGGAGTTCACTTCTGTAAGGTCCCCTGTCTTCTCCTCGGTACACTCATTTTCCCACTGGGCTTTGACAATGCAAACAGCACCAGTTTCGTATTGAAAAACTTCATATATACAAATTTGCAGTAAGTAATTACAGAAACTGATGTAGCAGCTATCAGGGGGCAGTGCAAATTAATAGAAACCAGTTCAATGAAAACAGTCTTCATCTGAAACAGCTAAAATGCATGGTTGATTTAAGTATCTGGACAGCTTGGATTAAGTACTCTATGCTGGGCACTGACCTCCAGCAGTCACTGCACTGCTAATGAATGAAACAATTCTCTTATTATAAAACCATTATCAGTCAATAAAATGTGCTCAAACCATACAACAGGAGCAAAGTTCAGGAATCTGAGAATTTATAGTTTAGCACCATCACTGAAAATGTCAGCAAATTAAAAGAAGCTCTAGGTAAGCTACCATACAGTGGAACCCAACACACAAAAACCATCCCCAAGTGCCATGGCAACACTCATGGGCTCCTCTGAAATTAAATGCTGTTTCTAAGGTGAAAAAATGGGACCCTAATCTTTGCTCCCAGTTCTCCCTGCCCACCTTCATCCCATTAGTGTGGTTCACACAGCTACTAATTATCTAGCAAAATGCAGGCAGGGGAGACAGAGGTGAATGCTTGGCTTGAAGATAAAAAGTGATTAAAAAACAGCTCTATTAGGCTATAGCATTAGCAGGCACAGTACTACAAGAAGGGCTCATACTGTTTCTAGACCTGACCTGGGCTTGCACAGAGCTGTCTTAGGAGTTATCAGTAGCAGGATGAATAGTCAGTGATGGCTGATTGAGAGCTGACTGTTGGTGAAGCTGACAGTGAAACTAAGAGGTGATTTTTTCTCAAGACAGGTTATGTCGGAGGAAGAGTTTATTACATTACACCTCTCATTTGGCTAGGCTCTGCTCCTTGGGTCTTGGCTCTGCTGATGTTTATTCAGCACCTTTTTTCCCTTCCATTTGTTCAAAGGACAGAGGTTGCCTTTAGGTGGCTTCAGCAGTTTGGTGATGGGACTCGGCTGGTCCCAGCTCCCCAGTTGGCCCTTGGGCTGCCCAGTTCTGCCTCCTGCATCCCTGGAGAGCTGCAGACAGCACCTCTTACACCCTCCTGCCTTCTGTGGTGGCTGAGGGAGGAATCACTTAATCCAATAAAATTGCTCCTGGAGGGTTGAAAAAAGGGCAGATTCAGAGAGGTCATGGTAGGCCAGAAAAAGAGGAAACAAAGTGATGGAGAGAAGAGGCTGGAGAAGGTGAAATACTTTATGTAAAAAAGGCCGTGCCTGGTTTTTCTTAGACGATTTAATACCCTAGCCACAGAATCAGAGTGTATGTATAGTCACCTGAAATATAAACAGGTGATTTATTATGCTAAATTCAGACTGCTTGCAGCCTCGGGAAGACATTACCACACTGGCTGATGGTGCCATCACAGTTTCAAAGTTACCTTTGCAACCATGCAGGAGAGGAGCAGACAGCATGGCAATTCAGGTTCTAGACTGGAGTCCTGAGGAAGGTAAATGCTTTAAAATTCTAGAAATTGACATCAGAAAATTCTGCAAGTCATATAAAAGCCTCTCAAAACCTGTAGAAACTACTACTAAAAAGAGAGCAAATCTATGAATCATAGAATATAGGTATATTAATTTAGATAGGGCAGTAGAGTTACTTGGGATAATAGTCCTTTGCTCTGTCATACAACTCTGCTATTTGTAGATCCTAAAATTCTTCGTAGAAATGAAGGAAATATACTTTTGGTTTGCATATTAGAGATATCAAGAGTATTGAATCACAAAGAAGCCTAATGACTAATCCATGGAGAAACACTGGGTCATTGTCCGACTGGATCTCATCTGGACCTTTTTGTATGCCAAAAATTATCTTAATCTGTAGGTTTTCTTGGAAACTGATGCATATCAGAGGCTCCTGTGAGAAACCTTTGGGTCTCTGGTACCCAGCCAGGGCTATAGTTTCAGGCCTAACATATTTAAGACACCTTGCAAATGGGCTAACCCTGTAATATATGCTTACAAACTCTGTAACCAGGCAACTAAAAATAAGAGAAAAAAACCTCTGTAGTGGTAATCAAATTTGTCTTAGGAAATCCTTGTCCTGCTGTGCAACTTAAACCAAGAGGTGGTGTTGCAACAGAATTACATTTTCTCTTAAATTATATTGTCTCATAATTCAGGCAACTGTATTATCCTAGTTTTACTCTAAACCACCAGTCTGCATAATACGTCCCACATCAGAGAGGCAAAATGCAAATTTTTATAGTATTTTACCTCTTGTTATTAAATAATTCTGCTATCTAAACAGTAAAGCATTCTGGTCTATGTACACACATTTTATTTCACTGCATCTGGCTGCTCTATTAATGAATAAAAACTGAAGGAGGAAACATAGCTCTGGGCTTTTTCTGTTTCTCTTTATCTATTCCAGTTGGTAGATCCCAGGAGCCCTTTGGACTTGCTGTTTTGAATATCCATGGAAATACACAGATCACTTGTGACCTCAGTGCTTGTCAGAAAGGTTCTACAGATGAACCTTTGCTTGCCTCCACCAGCCAAGCCAACCCAACCCACAGTTACTACGCATCATGCTAAGTCCCAGTCAACTTCAGGGAGCTTACATGAAACAGATGTTGTGATGCAGTGCAGTGGATGAGCTTTTGCAGAAGAGTCAAGACATCTGAAGCCAGATTTCTTACAGATCTTTGTAAGCAAGCCATAAGACACAAAGCAGCAAGGCATCCTAAGCAACACTATATATCCCAATATTAAGGAATAATAACTTATTTGAGGAGGAGGCCGCATGTTGTTGTTGAAATGATGACTTTGAAGGCTGTACAGAACAGTGAGTTCTATCTGAAGCATAATTAAATACTCTGAACTGAGCTGAAGGTGATAAAGGCCATAAATACCACAGTTATTTGACCATAGTAGATTATAGGCTTTTACAATACCTAGAAAGCTTATTTAAAAAAAAAAAAAAAAGTACCAAATACAGGCTAAAAACACCCTTTCCAAATATTGTCAGGAAATGCAGCAGCTTTTACATTGACTCATCTGTTTCTGTAGAGGCTTCAAATGCCTCCTTGGGGAACAGCAATTCCTAGGCAGAAGAGTCAAGTGTGAAATGTTCTCTGTGTGACTGGAGCCAGGAAGAAAAATCAGGCCGTTCATTTTGGATGTATCTGAAGTCGTCAGTGAACAGTTCAGGAATCTATATGTCTTTCCAGAAGGAGATTAATGATTGCCCATTTTCATCTGTTCGTAGCAGCCAGGCTGCGTGGAAGAGTTCTTGTGCACCACATCCTGAAAAGTTGGCTATTTGCAAAACATTTTACCATTTTCCACTTCAGAAGCATCTAAATTTAGTAATGGTACATAGCTCTGCCTCCCCAGGGGCCTCCGGTTCAAAAGTCCATCTCTGTTTTGAATGTGAGTTTACAACAAACAGCACAGCATGACATAGTGGTGGCTGAAGAACAACTTATGGCCATTCCTCAGGGCAAAATCTTTATCCATTCAGTCCTGGGGTGCAGGAACTTAGGTGGGATCCACGGGGGTGCAGCAGTTGAAGGCATTTTCTCTCCTTCCAGTGTATGCTTCACAGAGACATGGGATGTTCTGGTTCTCCCTCCAGAGAACTGGAGGCCCCGTGGCTGTTTGCAGCTCCCACCTTGTTTTGCCTCATTGAGAATCAGTCAGTCAGCTGAACGACATCCCTGTGCTCTGGTTGCCCACTCTTCCTCAGCAAAATCCTGCTTGCTGGATCATAGTTATCTATGGAGCCATCCTGTCCTCTCTTCAGCATGTGCCACTGCTGTTCTGGGCCCTTGGTGTCCTCAGAAGAAAGCAGATCTCACCCTCCCTGTACTGCAAAAGTAGAATTTATTTATCACTGCAGCAAACAGCAATAAATTGGAAAGACAGACTTCTGTACAAGGGAAGATACTTGCACATATTAGAATCAAAAGTATGAGGTGTTGACCCTTTCATTTACTATTATACTTCTTGACCCACATCTTCAGAGAAGGCATTTGGGTGTTCAGAAAGGATTTTGCATTCCTTTCCCACCATTTTCTGTCCCCATTTAGTCCCATGCTGGGTCATGTCATTCTGAATGTTTCCCATCACACTAATTTCTCCTTCTGCTCTTTGCAGCTCCTCTCTGACATTTTTTGTTTGAAGTTCTTTCTTTCCCCTTTCCAGGTGTCTGTACAGATCCTGTGGGCAAATTCTCCCTGGTCTTCCCTTCTCCCTGTTCACCTTTGGCCCAACTTAATCTCATCCATCTACACGTAATCGAATGACACATCCCTGTGTGTATCTCAGATTTCCCCCTCTCTTCCAGAGCTTTCTGTCCAAATCTCAGCACCTGGCTCTGTGGCAATTCCCAGCTGATGTCAGGTCAAAGTGGGATTTCTGAACCTCCAGGAGGGTCCAGTGGCTGCTGTCGGCCAGGCTGTCCAAAGTCATCTCACTGCTCAAGTGTTTCCCCTCTTTCTGTCTGTCTTAGTAGCTTACAGAATCCTAAATGCTTCAGCAAAACTTATTTTTTTCTTCTTCTTCTCACTAGCACTAGAAACAACAATAAAACAATTTGCTTAGGAAAAAAATTATGAAGTTATGAACTCTAGATTTGAACAAGGAGCACTTATATTGTGTGGAAAAGAGGAGGCCTTTGTTTGAACACAACAACCAGGCGTGAAGAAAATACAGAAGTATGCTTGGCCAAATTTTTCAGCTTCATTTGCTGGCAATAAGCTAGCGGTGACAGAACAGAATTTTTCTTGCTGAGCTTAATGCTTGTGCTGTATTATTTTAGATATGCTCCATTACCTTGTGGCACAAAGGATCTTTTTTTTTCCCAGTACACAATAGAATTCACACTTCTGTTGTGAATTCCTTTGAACGTGATGCAGAGTTACGCGGGGAACTGACTCCTTTGGCAAGAAGGAATGGTGGAAAATAGAAGATGCTGCTTATGAAACTCCATGGGAGTGAATATGGCTAAACACACTGCAGCATAAATTCAGTTCAATACTTATAAAAAAGCAATACATCTACACAGTTCCACTGTACAGCCAAGTTTAGATTACTTCTTGAGAACTTTTCTAATGGATTAAACTGTGCTTGCCAAAAACCTTGCACCTAAAACCAGACACAAGTACTTTCACTGTGTGAAAAACTATGCTACTGTTGTGGTCAGTTGTGGGGGTTTCTGTTTAAAGAGAGAGGTACATTTGTCTGATCTTCAGAAAGAGGATCACATCTCCTCTCTTCATCTCAAGGTCAAAGATCAACCCTAGTTTTGTCAATTCTTGAAATATTTCCTGAAATATCTCATCCAAATATCAAACCCGAGAACCTTAAGCAACAAAATAGAGGGCAGAATGCTGAGGTATGACCATCCCCTTAACCACAAAATGCTGTAGATGAGTAAAATTAGCATGGGTTCCAGAGTGACTAGACAATTTCATGAAAGATGAATCCATTGTGGGCTACTAAATGCAAAATCACCACGTCTGGTTCACGAATCCTCTGAACCACTAATTGCTGTGTGCTCAATAGATATTCTGGGAACATCATCATGTACTTGCTTTGTTCCTGAATTCTCTCCTAGGCCTTTACTGCTGCCCACTGTTAGAGACAGGATATGTGGCTGTGATGATGTTCCCTGACTTGGCACCCTTGTTTCTAAGCTTTTAAAGATTTATGTGGGTTATTCTTTATTTTCTCATTGGAAAAGTTGGAGGCAGAGAGGAATCAAATGGTAACTCATAGAGGAACATAAATAGAGGTCACCAAGTGGAAAACTGAGGGGAAAGCTCCAAATACTGAAATTTCTCTCTGTATTTCCCCACTCCTCTTCCATAACATATTTATGGTGTGAGGAGAGGCTCAGCCACTTTTGGATGCATTGCGTGTAACCTGATACATCTTAGAAGAGAAAGGACCTTGTTCTGATCCTCTTCCAGTCCAACCAGTCTGCTTCAGAGTCAAAAGAATACAACATGGTCAGTCTCTCTTGCTCTTTTCACATCCCTAGTGCTGTTAAATAGGTAATTTAAAAAAGTAATTCTAGTCAGCTCTCTTCCCTTTCCAAATAGCTTTTCCTCCTTGATCATTTTCATAGGATCCCTGTGTGGTCATGAGAGCTGAATATTTCAAACCTCTTTAATTCAGTCCTGTTATTTTCACTCCCTGTCTGCTAAATGATCAGTTCTGCAGTTTCCATTTCACAAGTTAGGATTTCCTCACCCTGCCAGTCCCTGCTGTTGGGGAAGTTAAGGGCAGGGACTCCATCCTTGCTTTTCACAAAGTAGCCTGGACTAAGAAATGATTGAGACAGTTAGCAGCTTTTGCCTTCTTACTGAAATGGAAAGAAACTTTGTGTAAATGTCTTATCTTCTACATACTTCAGATGATCTGTCTCTAAAGCAGTCTATTCTCAGTGACTGATGGTTCCAGACTAAATTACATTTTGATAACAGAGACAGTTTGGATCTGGCCAGAGTCAGTAGTTTACGCAGTGTTGCACAAACAACTGTAGCATACCTGGAGTAAATTTGTCTATGAGGAAGCTTGGCCAATTTTGTACATTTTTTACACAGAACCATTTGATCCTGTCAGACTGAAGTTTGGTCTGCACAGAGGCAAATTGGGTGTCCAAGCACCCCATGGCTCAAGGTGGCTTTGCACGAAGCCAGCCTCAGTTTAGCAAGTCTGGCACTAAGCTAGTGGTATTAAGTCCATCTGGACCTGAGCTAACTCCTGCAGAGCCCTGAATACAACTGCATTGTGCTCCTCATCTATCTCTGTGCATCCCTGCAACATGGAGTGTGGACAGAAGGCCACATTTGTGTGGTCCTGAAGGAATCAACATGCTCCAGGAGAGCATATTAGCACTAATGTGGCACCAGCCATCCTGGCTGACTTCACAGCAAACCATTCAAAAGCCTTGGCACCAAGTTGCTCTGTACCATACTGCCTGCAATTTTCCATTAGCTTGGTTATTTCAGACCTTTATTCCTTTCCTCCTCTCCCGTAGCTCTGGATGATGGCAAGCTGGCCACAGCATGAAAGCAACGATTTTGCCATAACTGTTTGTATTATCAGACCCTGTAACTGTTATGGTTATTTAATGCAGTCTTTCAATTTTTGTCCACCTTTTTTTTTTTTTGGCTAGGCAGCTTGCATTTCAGAATCCTAGCCACGGAGCACAATGAAATTACTGGTTAACTTCTCCCTGTAATAAGCTGCACTTAAGCGTCTTGTCTGTGGGATATGCGGAAGGGAAGGGCCAGAGAGCTGGAAATAGGATTTCATTGCATACAAAGAACCACAATAACAAGCACAATGCCACTGCTTAGATAGTTAAACTCCGTAGCATGCAGACAAAAGGAAAAACAGAAGTCACCAGTCTTGATAAAGCTTGTTCCTACCAAAACATGCAGTGAATTATCTGCGTTTTTTTCCAAAACTGAAAACTAATGCTAGACATGAAAGTGTTTTCAGGTAAAAGATGTAACTGTAAAGTCTAACATTAAAAATAAAATCAATGAAATGAATAAAGATCGCTTTGAAAATTTGTCTACTTTTGTCTATTCTCAATCAGATTTGAAAAGTTTCCAGCACTGCGTTCTTCCTTTTAGATGGTGCAGTACCTTGGCAGCATTTCCTGAAGGCTTCTCATAACCTCCTGCTGCAATTGCTTTGAAACCTACAGCAGTCTCTGTAGAGCCTTCTTAAAAGAATATTACAAAAGTTAGTAACACAGCAATTAAAACAACTATAAAAATGGAAGAATCATGTTTTCTGATATTTTTCAGCATGGCAGATTGGCTTCTTTAGGTTTACTATCATCTTCCTCCTCTCTGCATTTTTTGTTTTTGTTTTTTTTAAATTTTTGCTTAAAAATATAATAGGTACATGAAATTACACAACTATATCAATATTTTAGAAGCTACCAAATCTTGCACATGCAAAAAAAGGAAGCTTATCAATGTTTGCCAATCTCTAATGCAAGATGTATCCATTATTTATGAAGGCAGCAGACAAAGGGGAACTGCTCTTGAATGGAATCCTAGATACTACACAAGAGAAGCCCTGAGCAGCTACACAGCACAAGGTTTCTTGTTATTAAAGCTACTGACCAGTCTCCTGGGAGATTAACGCTGAAAGTTAGTCTCCAGCAAACTTTGTACTAATTGAGTGTGAACCAGATTGAGTTTTGTAAAAGAAGGAAAGAATGAAGATCCAATCCTGCTATTCAAGCATCACTTTGCACCGACACTGATCGAGTTACAGCAGCTCAGCGCTTTCTCCCTCTCACTGTGGATTTGCTGGATCTCTTTTTTTTCCTGTGTGAGGAAGGCAAATGACCTTTAGCAGTGGGATGCTGTGATGGAGGCCCTTAGGATGGTTAGGGGAACTCCACATCTGGATCCATCAGCATCTATAACTTTCCCTCCCTCTGGGTGTGTTTTCACATATACCTAGTGTGTGTGGTGTTAGCCTTAATGCCTGTTAATGCTTGCAAATGACACAATGAGGCCAACTTGCAATTTCCTGAAAGCTGAGCTCAATAGACCCTTAAACACTATTTGTTTCTACTGCTTTTCCGTGATGATTTTCATACTAAGTTGCAGAGGCAGGGGCTGACAATGGCATAATCTTTTTCTCATCCATACAGAACACATTTTTTTTAATATCTTACTTCAGAGGAGGGGCGGACTAATGGCAGAGTTTCATAAGAAAAGCAGCAAGAATGCTCACAGCTCAAGAAATAATCATGAGGGCAGAGACACAGAGGAAAGGCAGGAAGAACCAAGGTTATTTTCTGTGGAGAAGTCAAAGAAAGGAGTGACAAGATGTCAGCCTTCAAACACATTTTTTGAGATGCATTGAGGCCTGACAGGGAGAGGATGGGAAATGGTCTGACCTCTGTGTTCATGCCAGATAAGAGCAGAAAAAATGTGCTAGGGGGGATAATGCAGATGCAATTTGGGTATTAGTGAAGATTATTAATGGCAAGGATAGTGAAGAACTACAGTACATGTGCCAGGAAGCAGATCTCTTAAGTTCTAGAGATCTTTAAGAGGAAGCTGGTAAAACATTGGTGAGAAGTGTCATAGGTATGGTACATCCTACTGTGGGCAGTGTGATGGACGAGAGGACATCCCAATGCATATTCCTGCCTGATATATGCTCTACATAAAGATTTCCAGGGTATTTCAGATGAAAATATTTTTTCAAAAATCTGGGATGTAACTGAAACTACTCCTCTTAACTCTTTTTTGTGCTGAATTTTCTTCCAGGTACAAAACCCTGAAGCAGCTGAATGAGGGCCCAGTGTGAGGATAGCAAGAGGTACCACATTACACCACACCACACCACACCACACCACACCACACCACACCACACCACACCACACCACACCACACCACACCACACCACTGAAAATGGTAGGAAACCTTTCAAAACATTGTGAGAAGGAAAAGGCTGCTGTCAGCCAGAGAAAGAGCTGGTTTATGGATCTAAATGATCTGTTCCTGTCTTTCTCGCCATGCTTCATTCTGCAAAAATAATAAGAAATTTAAAAAGAAAAAAACACCTCAGCCTCTCCCCCAGCAACACAAACCCCAAACAAAAAGCACAAATGTAATGGAAAATGCTTTCATCTCCCTAAGGTTTCAATATGTTCAAACTTTTTAAGAACTGGGGAATAGATTTCCTTGGGGAAACTCCTTTCATTATTTCCCCCTCATCTTATTTACTAAAAAAACCCCCACCATTGCTTTGAACTTAGAAAGGATCACAGAGAAACAGTAGTTTTCTGAACTTGACAAGGGGAATGGTATCTGGCAATTTTTTCTGTAAGAAATATGTTAAAGTTTTCTCATTGTGAATTAGGCATGCTAAATTCTCTGTTCATTGTTTTAACCATGTAGACAAAAATTGTCTTTGTAGAAGCCTGTTCCTTGTGATTCGAGCAGAATGATTCTTTATGTCAGAGCTTTATGAGAAGGTTAACTTCGGGAGTGCAAGGGCTTAAAGGTGAGCTACAGAGACTAATTGTACTTTTGTGCCCTACAGTGAACTGAAATAGGAACAGTGGGATGCAGCCTGTACTCTGAGGGGCACCTAAGGGGCCACAGGATAATTCTGTAAGCCTGTGTTTTCTCCTTCCTACATCCTCTATCTTTTTCTCCTCCATCTCCCCATCCTGTAACTCCCATGAAGTGTGTAACACTGGCTCTGTGCAAGGGCTGCATGGTTGGCTTGGTTTTTTTACCCCAATAGAGCACTTCACCTTCAAACAGTTCTTGAAAGGGATTTTCAAATGGCTTTGGGCATTCTGGCTTGAAATTTAGAATACCTTTTGAAAAAAAGTGAGCATATTAGCTTCATTGCTAAACTCAATTATGTTTTCAAATACACTGGATTCCCCTTCAGGGTTACTTTTGTTGTTGTTTGTAATTTGCATATCTTTGTCCTTCCCTTTAGATTAGAAGACCAAAAATGCCATGAAGGCCTAGAATCACAAAGCAACTGAAGATGTTCTGTACATTCCCTTTTTTTTTGTTGGTTTTTTTTTTTCACATAAGGTTGATAACACTACATCGACTTTGTGTCTTGTTTATTATTGTGTGAAAAATTCAAATTAGAGAAATCAGACAGTTGTAAATTGCTGGTATATGTAGTAGTAAATTAAAGAGCAGGCATCAATAGAAATAAAAGCCTGAAATGAATCTGCGTTCTGAAGATGCACTGGGAAACTGAATAAAGACATCAAAGCCAGCTGGAAAAAAATTAACAAGTTAGCAAGAAAAACTGGCTTTTAAGAAAAAGACATTGGATTCAGCAAAGTGGTGCATGGCCCATAGAGGATAAAAATAATGAAGAAGAACAGCAGGAACCACAATATAAATGGTTGGAAAGGAATACACCATGACAAGTAGTTGGTTTTTTTGCAAACAAAACTCACAACAATTGAGCAATAATAAATGCACGGGAATTGTCTGAAGATGAGATGATTTGCTGCTTATTGTTGTTAAAATGTTGTTTGCATGTCAGGGAACAACTGGCCTTTTAAGCTTGTCACCTCACAAGATTCATAAACCAGCTTTTAAAGCTGAATCACAAGGAATCCCCCAGTAGTTTTTAATACTCAGTTATATGACAGCCTCAAGAGTCAGAAAAAATAGAGTGCGTGGCATTAGTAAAATTATGTCAGGGATTATCTTGTAACCCTTACTTATGCTTTTAGTCCCATTACCATTATGGCATGCAAGTATCAAGTGTATGTTTGAAAGACTCATACATCATGTGCTAAAGCAAAACCTGTTTCCTAGGCTGTAGATCATCTTGCTCTGTACTCTTCACTGTGGATAAGGACTCCTGTTCAGTTTCCAGAGCTCTTACTGTGTCGAATTAGGTGAGGGTTAACTCCAAAATGGGTGTATCACCAGTAGCACTTATGATGCCCCTGCACAAGTTTGTGAGCCTGATTCTGATCCCACCTAGCCTGGTTTTAGTCCAATGAACTTCAGCAGTGAGTCCTCTTTTGCTGCCATAGAAGGGAGATCAAACCCAATGTGACTCAGCCAGTTGCTTGCCAGTCTATTCTAAGAAAGACTATATTAAGAACTTCCACAAAGGAAGCTTATTTTGCTAATATGCAAAAAAGAAAGACGCGTAGGAAAAGTGAGTCCTCATAGACATTTGTTCCACTTTTTTGGCTTTTGAACTGGATATGTCTACACAGACAATAAATATTTGCAGAAGGCAGATTTGATATACCTATGAGCTACCTGTGTTAATTTTAATGTACTTCATGCAGCAGCAGTAAAGATATAACAGCACAAGCTGTCAACTGGAGTACAAGACACACATACTAGTTGCTGGTCCATGCCACCACTTTTTGTTATCCTTGCTAACTGGCTTGGTCTTGATATGCTAACTAGTCTTGATATGCTTACTCATACAATCACTTTGTCTGAAGAGGAACATAGGAAAAAAGGAATACATCAGAAGAGTATGTTCTGGTAGAAGGGATGCAATTGTCTTGTTCTTGGAGTCACTGAAAAACAGTAATTTTTGAATGTGCCCCAAATCAGGAGAAAGAATCACTTTGTGCATGAGGAAAGCACTCCCAGAACATGATTGCCCTCACATTGTACCTCAGAAAAGCATTATTTTGTTGCCCCAAGACACATTTCTTTTAGTAGTTTATTCTTGGAAAAGCTTATTAATACTATTGGAAAGACAGACTATAAAACAACTTCCACACTGGCTGCAGTTATAGGGCTATACCCAGCAAATACCTTAGGCATGCAGCTTTGCCCAAATGGGACAGGTTTGCTCTGGTGAGTGGTGACATTGCATGCATTTCACAGCAGTACACCCACTAACTGGATTGTGCTCTACAAGGTCATGCGATTTGCCTGACACACTCCTTTTAGCACAAAACCACTTTGAATGTTAGAGGATGCTCAGCTCTCCACGTAAGAAGTTGCTTTAAAAGTAATACACTTTGCTGCAGAATATTAATCAAGTGATATGTATGTGTATTTCCCTTTCTGAGAAGATTATTGCAGCTATTGCCTTAAGGAGTCAGTAAGGCCACTGTTCCCTTCACTCCAATTCCTCATTGAAATGTACATCTTCCAGGAGGCCAGTAAGAAACCAGTCTATGCATAACAGGCAAGTAAAAGAGATTTGAGGAATACATAGAGGACCACCAGTCTACATAAATCAGAAGCTTTACTTCTTCGCTCTTCCTCTATTGCTTCCCTTTTCTGAGCTAAGGGACTATATGTAAAACCTTGGCTTCATTGAATAAAGAATTAAAAACAATTTTAAAAATTGTGTGCAGTTTTAACTGGATCTTTTTGGTCAGCCAGAGGAAAAATAGCAAACGCACCATGAAGATTACATAAAACTTGAGCACGAATGCCATGATCTTCTAGACCCAGGCTGCACAAACTCTGAGCTATGGATCAAACGCAGGGTACAGTTTTATAGTGTTGCCTTTAGAGGCCTTATTTCTGCTGTGCTTCTGTGGCTTTTAAATATGCCTTGTGGACAAGCAAAGTTTTCAGAATTATTTCCTCCTCATTCATCATTTGCAGTCTCTGGTCTGGTTTCGCTTAAGTTCTTCTTTTGAGTATTTCACCATAGGGTCCCAGAGTCAGATTCCTGGGGTGAAAGTGTAAAAGCTTACTCCTTTCTCAGCTCCTTCTCCAGGACTTCCATGTTCTTCCCTAGACAAAATGTAGGATTGAGAACCTGCCTGAGTTCCCTCACCTGGTGCTGTAGGATCTTCTGTGTGTATTTCCACTACTTGGTAGCTGATCCTCAGAGTGGTTCTGGCAATAACTGTCCTGTTGTTGTGATGATTCCAGCAGGGATCTGATGGAAGGTAGGAATTGTGTAAAGCAGCAACAGCGTGAGAGGTTTGTGAGGAATGTGGATTGACCCTGAAGGCTTGCAAGGGATCTTTACTTGAGTCACCTTCCTGGACCAACTCTGAAGTTATTTGGAACCCTGAATGTGGTACATGGAATAATTAGTCAGATTTGTTGTGTAACCATGTCTGGAAAATTGTAATCAATAGTTCACCACCTAACCATAGAGAGCTATACAGTAGGGTTGGATGGGGGCCTTTCTGGGCCTGGTACTATTTAAAATCTTCATTAGCAACTCAGGTGTGTAAACAGCTTAGCACATGTGAAGACAGAACCATTTGAGGATGGACTTGTTTAGTACACTGGAGGAGGGGATGAAAATTTAAAAAGAATTTTGAGATACTGGACACACAGGGAAAAAAATCCTTTTCAAGATGTAAGTGTAAATTATGTCAGTTAGACAAGAAAAAATGGGCTTCGATCACAGGAAGGATTTTTTTCTCAGACAGATAGTTGAAAACACTCCTAATGGTGACATCCTTTCACATATGGCACAAAGCACTTCTGCTGGCCAACAGCCTAAAGAAACAGAGGAGACTTGAGGAGCAGCATTTAAGTAGCAGGCTCAGCTCTCTCATTTCACAGGCTCTTCCTCTTCCCTCTGCTCCCTTTGAGGATGCAGCCAGGCAGTGTCACAGCTGGTGTTAGTCACCAATGCCCCAGAAAGCCCTGCCCTGAGCCACCTCAGCTTCTCATCCACGAGGAGAAATGAAAGAGGGAGAGACATACTCTTCTCTGTAATTCCTGGTATGAATTTCCCAACCATAGAGGTTTGACATCTAAGTAAAATTTGGGAACTATGCTTTAGTAATTTGTCTCTTCTTCTTGCCCTTGAGTTTAGTGGGTTTGGGAGTGACCAGGCTACAGCTGATCATGTTCAGCACAGCCATTCCTGTATGGAAGGTCTTTGAAGACCTTCTTGGGCTGTCTCCAAGGCCAGCTGCCCGACAGACTCAGTTCTGTGATGGCTGCTATGAGAGTGCTGGAGGCTAGGCACAGACTTACATGGGAAGTGGTTAGCGGTGATAGTTTCTTTTCCTTTGAGTTTCCCCATTAAAAAGTAGATTAAAAAAGATGAGGAAAAGTACCCAACATCTTGATTTGGGGGCTTATCTGAAAAGAAAGAGGTGGGATTGTTTCTTCTGTGATGGTGATCAATAGTTCCAGGATCTAGTGCTCTTGGCACAGTGGCTACAAAAAATAATTATTTAGACACCCAGGCCTGAGTGAAGACAGAAAAATAGGAAGAACAGGGTTTTTTTTAAACTCTTCATGGCTGTATAATGGGTCATTTGATGACATGGTTCCCTAGTAAAAGCCTTGCTCCCATATTCCTTTTCTTGGACATTACCACACAAACACAGAGGCAAATGCCAGAAAGGTGTCCTTCACCCTCTCTGTCTTTTACTGTGTCCTTGGGTGCCCTGACCCTGTTATTCCTGGTTTATCCCTGAGTACACATTGGGGGGAGGATGGGGACGGCTGCTTTGGCCTCTAGCAAACCCAGGGGAGGAGGGACATCACCTTCCAGATAAAGCCCTAAGTAGGGGGAGGTAAGGAGGCAGGAAAACCAGGAGGGATGTGCCTGGATGGGTTGTAGTCATTGAGCTGAAGGGATGCCAGGAGAGGTTAGGTTCCTGGGGCTGTGAGATGACCTGGAGGTGTGAGAGCCTAGGGAGTGGATGTGGGGATAGAGCTGATTGCAGCAGCCGACCAGATCACTGGCCCTTGTCCTGTGCATTTGTCTCTAGCTATTTCTGAGCTAAATAAAAATAGCATTTGTGTCATCTAACATCCTGGTATTTATATTTCAGAAGCCAGAGCTTAATTTCCTCATTAACCTGAGTAAATAATTAAAATTGTCTTTTACACTTCAAGGGAAAAAACATTAAAAACTAACTTGGTATATAGGAACAAGATTAAGTAAATATGAAACTATTTATGTGCATCACTGTTCATTGCTGTTGCTGTCTGCCCCTTGTTAACTGAAAGGAACATTTTCCCTTCTACGTCTATATTGTTTTATGCTGATTGCATCTTGTCACCTCGTGGCACATCCAGCCAGATTTGCTGGAACTAGATGTTGATGTTAATAATTACTTGTCTGAGCTAAATGAAAGTGCTAATGAAGTCAAGGCCCCACTGGGGGTAGGATCTGGGCTTCAATTCCTACGCAGGCATAGCTGAGTTTTTGGGAAGAAAGCTAATAGTATCTCCACAAAAACACTTTGCTCGAGTGATAATACATTGTCTCATCTCCCTAACACAAGTGCTACAGAGCAGCAAGCAATTTGTGAGACATTGAGGAAGAAAAATAAAATTGCTGAAAACTACCCAAAGGCTATGGAGCTTAACTCAGCATGTGGCTGAACTGAAGGCAGAGCTATTTTAAATAATTGATAGTGCTGTAAGCGTACATGATGCGATACAGGAAGAGTTCAACACCTAACACATAGTAAGCCCTTGCCCTGAAGGGTTTGTGGTCTGGCAGTTCAAGTGGAGGAAAGCTCCTGTCCTTCCTCAGAGGAAAGGGCTGCAGAAGGTGGCACTGGCCTTTGGAGCACAGATGTCTCGAGGAGCCTGGGGGTGCAAATCCAGAGACGAGGCCGGTAGCTAGCAACGAGCGAGCAGGATTGACAGAAGGTCAGATGCAATCTGGAGGAGGCAAGCAGACAATTAAGAACTGTGCCATTTTAAGCAGGCTGACTAAGATATGTTGGTGATTCAGTGGCGATGCTGGCATGCCAGCAAAGCTTTGGGAGCCTGTGTGAAACAAGACCGGGTACTCTGGAACGCAGGGTCTGGCACGTCGGTGCAGACGGAGAATCTGTGGCTGAGACTTCCTCTGCTCAGATGTAGGGAGGTTAAGGCAGTGGGTGGAAGGCTCTGAAGATGACACTAGTTATCTGAAGCATTAGGATGTAGGCAGTATTACCTTGCAGGAAAAAGCAGCTTTTTTGATGTTTTGTAGCACATTAAGCCCGGATGTGGTTCAGTGTCACCTGTGCAACCCAGTCCAGAGGGACACAGTGAAACTCCAAAAGCTTCTGTAAAAGAGACTTGTCCTCCTGGAGCTATGTAGACATTGCCCCCATTATTGCCATTGCCCTACACATGAACTGTGCTTGGGCAGCACCACAGGTCTGAAGATCCACCTCCTGAACCTCAAGGGCAAGAATTTGGCCCAAAGAATGCTGAATCTGTATTGGAGAGAGATTTTTCCTGCTGATTCTCTCTCCTGCCTCTGATCTGTCTTCTGCTGGCTCTCACAGCATGGGACACATCCTGACTGTATCGAAGCCTCAGGGGGCAGGGAGACTGGTGTCAGTGAGTCAGCTGGTTGCCTTTACATTATTTACTCCTTACCCTGGAACACAAAAATAATAATTAAATGAATGTTATTTGAAAGATGGAGAAAACAGCAAGCATAGAAGATTTTTTTTTAGACCTGACAGGTTCAGCTCAAATGTATTTGCTTCTTAAACATCTGTCTATGTATAAAGAATTTTTCTGCATTTGGATGCACACAATCAAATCCTCAGCGCAATGCTCAGAAGCATTTTATGATACAGATAATTCATAGTATGTTAAGTAGTTTATCAGTATTTTAGGAAGAGTTACTTCTGGTAAAAAAATCCAAAAACCAAAACACTCTTCTCCTTTTCCCCATTTAGCAGAGATTTTCTGAGGATAGCTCTTAGCACCAATTTTTAAACAGAATTCCCCATTTCTGTCCATAGCCTCCCAGTTATGAAGAGTGGTGTGATATCACCATATGTTGGCTTCTTAAAAATGTTGTATTTAACTAAGCAAGAAAAAGTCAATTTTGTGATACAGAACAAATGTAAAGACATATGGTGAGTAGACCTGCCTGGGGGACACCAAACTTTCTGGTTTATGGAACAAAAATTCGTCAGTATTTTCACTGCCTACTCCAGAATCTGCTTCCAAGAGAGCCTGTAAATCAAGAAGATTTACATCTGTGGTAGAATTCATCTCACCTAACTTGAGTCATCTACAATCCAAACATCTATATCCAAGCTCGCCACCTTGGGCTATCTTTATAGTCAAGAGATAGAAAGACACTTTGAAAGGGCTTGATTTATTAGGTCTATTTTAGATGCCTAATTTGGGATAGGATTAACTGCTTTTTTAGAAGGGTCTCTCTCTCCCATTGGGACTGGCTATGCAGAAAGATGAGAACCAGATGAAAACATCCTCAATGTAGACATGGATGTTCTGAAGAACTCCAACTATGGATGAGATTTCTGGACCTAGAAGATGCTGAGAATTTCCAAAAGTGCAGATGCATGGCACTAATTCCACAGAGAGTTTGGATGTTTCATTCTTATGGAAAAAAAAATAGCCCTGAACATCTGAAGTATTTTCAGAAATCCTAATTTTGACTGAAATATTTAATACAGTCTTTGTTCTGTCATGGTGTTCTCTCTTTTGGGAAAAAAATAAACAAGAAATAGGTGAAGTTTTGAGGTGTTTGGTAGAATTTAGTCCTCTGATGGAACATAGTCCCCTGCAGGTTTCCCTAACACTCTGTACTTGGCCATGTCAGGCCTTACATTTTCAGAAACATTCTTATTGCCTCTGGAACTTTGCAAGACACCCTAATGACAAGAGGAAATATTTGTAGCAACAGCTGACTTTGGGAAAACTTGGAAAATGTATTTACAAAGTATGTTATATCTTTGCCAGTGTAACATTTTATGACATAAATGCAGTTGCTAAATTACAAACCCTCTTTATTCTCTTAAATGTCATGATGATTTCTATCCTTGAGCTTCATTCTTTGGAGCACACCCAGATGCACACATTGTTTTGCTGCTGTTGTTCTTCTTATGGTGGTGAAGGAAGTCTAGAATTCTTGATAAAAAAAAATGAAGGACTCATCTGGAGCCAAAAATAACTAATGAGGAAGCAAGGAGGAGGTTGATAATACCTTCCTCCTGCAGGGAATAACAGTGGTTTAGGCTGATGTCCTTTGCTTTACCAAACTGTTTAGCTCTACCAGCTTCCCTTGGCCTCTCTTCTTTAATGTCCACCAACTTAGATGTTGCTTTTTCAGCCAGTGAGGGAACATGAGGTACTCTCTGCTTTCCCTCCCCCAAGCAACGAAGCACTCTGCGTTTCTGAAATTGTATTTCAGCAGATCAGGGAGGAAGAAGGCACAATATTGATTTGGAAAACTGCATTACATTAATGGCAGCTCCTCTCTTTTTGGTTTAATTATAAAAAACAGTCATGAATGCAGATCTGGTCTTGTGTCCATTGAAAGCTGAAACTTCACTGAAAGCAGAATTAAAGCCCAGATTGCTTAGGTGGTTGATGGAATATCTATTTAAAACTTTATACCTTGTACCAAGAGTTAGGAATTTTAGAAAATAAATGCAAATACAAAATGCTGCACTTTCAAATAGGAAATGTATCAACAAATATTAGTAGTTCACTAGAAAAATTTCAGGGAGGCAAAAACATCTGCAACAGGGAAAATAGAGTTCAGGTAATGAAGGCACAAAGATAAGGCCCACACCTGCTAGATTTCTCTGCACAGGAGTCTCCTGTTGCCTCAGCAGGATTTTGGCACAAGAACTGTGGGTGTAGTGTCTAGACTGTGTGTGTGTGTTCCTTCAGCTGCACTTTCTTGTAGCTAACTTTATATGAGTGGATGATGCAGTTTACTTTTCTGCTTTCATGGGATCACTGTGAGCATCAAGAAACTCACAGCATTGTCTAAGGATTTTTGCATTCACTCAGAGTCAGAAGCATGGAAGCCCACACTGTTCAGTATCTCATTCTCATTTAAAGTAACTATAATATTCCCTTTTAAATTCTAGGTGAAACTTTAGAGTTTTGAAGTCAGGAAAACAATCCGTAATATATCTACACATTGCAAATGCTAACATACAAACTAAACAAATAGAAGGAAGTGACAAAGCAGCAGTCCTTCAACATATGGGCAGAATGATTACTTAGAAGGTTATTTTTAAGTACAAAAAACCTTTATCTGTCCTGAAAATTCCCAGTTGTTTAGAAGAATGTTTTCTGATGCTGCCGACTTCTTCTGATGCTGTCTCTGCTTTCTTCCAGATGATCCATGTGACATTCAGAAATGTATACTCATGACTAATTAAGTTGCCTGCTGACTACTTCTGACAGACATGATTCTTCAATGTAACAAATTCAGCAATAAAAATATAGCAAAGCAAGTAAAATTCACACAATGAACTCCTTAGCCTCAAATACGAATCGTTCAAATTTAGTAGGGAAAAGGACATATTTAATTGTTCCCCATGGAATCAACCACAACTAGAACACAAATGTAAATACTTATTTGAAAAACAATGGCTCTGCTAGCATCTAAGTCAAGGCACCTCCGAATACAGGGTGAATTTTGATGTCAGTTTGCAGTGAGATTATGGCTGCTGTTGGTATGGATATTGTGAGGGGGGGAAAAAAAGGACCTTTCACTCTATTAAACAAATATTGTTTGTAAGGCTGGACCTTACTGAAACAGGAGAACTTAAAAAATAGGAGCTTCTACAAATGAACTTAAAAAAAAAAAGTTAGGAGATCACCTAGAAGAGAGCCCCATAGAAGGTTGGTGCACAATTAGGTTTGACAGATGGAAGAAATGACAGCCTCCTTGCAGAACAGCAACAAAGCAACAGAGATGAAGATTTTAAAAAACAAGGATGATTCCTGAACCAACCCCGAGAAGTGCGGAGAATGGAGATCTGCTCTTTGACTTATGGGCAACAAAAATGTGACTTACTGTTTGGTAAACCTCTAGCTGTGGAAACTGGTCTTTTTAGGGCCTTTGGAAATAAAAAGAGACCTGGGACCTTCTCCAGGACTTCTTGTCAAATCACTGAAGAAGACATCTAACTTGGGGTAATGGCTCATTTCCAGAAGCTGTAGGAACAATCAATCAGATCATTGCTTAATATCAGTGAAGATAGCTTCAAATCACATGGGCCATTACTAATGCATACTCATAGCTTCTGTTAGCCAAGTATCTAAATGACTTTCTTAGAAGTTATTTGAGCTTCTTTGCAGAGAAGCATTATTATTTAGAAGACATGACAAAGTGAATGTAACTTAAAATAATTATACAGTTAAACAGCCGTTTTGAAGACAGAGCCAGGACACAACCCAGCTGTCCTGACTGTCCTGTGTTGCTACCAGCTGGACCATTTTCTTTCTTGTCCTTTATAACAAATAATTCAGCTGCTCTTCAATATTGCATAGCAGTGATTTCCAAAACGTGGAGGTAAAATTCCATATTTGCATCTCCAGGAGATGTGATACAAATGACGTAAGCCTGGAGGCGCACTCTTGATTGTACACCATCAGGGATGTGTACTGGACTTTTTGCAGCTTAAACCCAATGACCACAACACAACCAGGAGCCACCCCTGCCCCTGGTGCTTTTCATCTCCTCACTGGTGCCCTTCCTAGCATTCCCCTACCATAATATCAGCACAAGAGTCTCGATTTTACTACTGTCGTCAGCAGTGCTTTAATCCTGAATTTTCCCCTTTTGCATATGTAGGTTATACATAAAGTACAATCAATAGGACAAAACCCCCACTGAGCCATTTTAAAATACTACAATGTTATCTACATACAAGAACCTAAGCACAGAAAGGTGAGAATAGGCTCCTTTTTGAGCCTTTGGATGTACATTTCCCTCTGAGTTCCTACAACCCATTTATGGTCAACTAATATGACAGAGCTTGTAGCTACCAACCTCCTGACCTACCACGCTGCCCTGGCTTCCTATGGTCTCGTCACCACAATTATAGAACAGGAAACTAAAAAAAAAAAATAAAAATAGGGAACTGTGTTATTTTAATCTACACAGTATGACTTTTAGTAGAGGACAAAGACGCTGTAGATATAGGTGATTTATTACAAATATTCAAATTGCATGTGGTTGACCCAAATGGCACAGTGTCAGATTCTGACTGAAATTCACTGAGCTACATTTTTCTGGCCCATCAGTATAGTTTACAATTGCTAAAAATATCTGTGCACTGCCCAGATGGTGCAGATCAGTTAGACCAAAAACACTCACAAAGGAATAAGTTTTAATGATAATCTGAGGGTTTTTTTGCTTGCACATTCCAACAGTCTTTTAAGGTGACTATAATAAACAGAAGAATGAAGAGAAAAAAAGGTCAGCAATCTTTATGTGGAAATGAACAATGCTTTATTCAGGACAGCCTGAACTTCAAAATAACTATTTCAAGACAGCCTGAGTCTCATCCCTACAGAGCATCTCCTCAGACAAAGCACAGAGCTTGGGAATGTCAGGTAGAAGATTACTTCTGTTTCTGTGGGAGGGGTGGGAATACTTACTCAGTGTGGTGTGCCTAGAGTAACAAACTGAGGTTGCCATGCGGGTTCCCTCCTACTTGCACTTCTAATGGTCTGGGCTGTTCTTTAACCTAGACAGCTGGCAAAGACACCAGTACCCAGGCTCCCAGAATCAGTTCCAAGCATCTGTTGGGTCTGACTTTAGGGTTATTTCTGGAGCTGGAAGAATGCAGAATAGTGATGACTCTGGCACGAGTTTTCCTTTATATGGGACAATAGAGATAATCATCAGAACAATTATGCGAAACTCACAAAAACTTTCAGGAATTTACAAGTAGGTACTGGTAAATATTCAAGTGGCAATTGGTGGGACTGCAAGTGCAAGTCCTTTTTCAATCCAAACAAAGCAGAGAAAAAACACTGAGAGATCTTGAGAAAAGTGGTTACACTGATACAAAAAAGTGCAGCTGAGGCAAGCAGTGGTTGCTGAATGTTAGCAAATACAAAGAGTGTGGTAAAGAAGATCTATAAAAATAAGTACAAACAAGCCAAAGCATAATGGAGGAATAAGACTTTGCTCCCATATGATAGATAAGCCTTTACTAACATCAGAATGTACCTCCAGTATCTTCTTAGTGAATTGTAACCGCAGAAAAAACTGGTTGAAAAACACTGAAAAACAGTGTGTCTGTTTATACTGCTTTTGTGAAGTTCTTTTCCTCAGCAGCTCTCTGTTCATCTATCTCAACACATGCCTCCATGCTCTGTCTCATGCTGTCCCCAACACTCAGGAGAAGCTCTCTGTAAACATCTCCTCATAATGTTTATGAGGAGCTGCCTCATAATCTTTCTTCAGTCCTCCCTTAAAATCCTCCTTTTGCTACATTGCCTCCACAAGTTTGCAAGAGACCTACTAGATTGACAAGTATTTGTCTCATCACTTTCTTATCTCATGTCTATCTCATGTTTATTCTCCCAACCTTAAACCGTAAGTTTTTGGAGGCCAGAACTGTCTTCTCATGTAGTATTTAGGCAAAACCTCATACAAAGACTGTCATTCCAGGTGTGAACACCTCTTGCCTTACCAGAGAAACACAATTATCTCTGTGGCAGTTGTTCATATATTAAATTAAGTTTTTGCTGGATTTAGATCTATTCTTAGAAACATCCATAAAATCATGACCACTGTCTTAACAAGGCTTGTTGGGGTCCAGAGAGAGGAACCATGGTTTGATGTACTCAAAATAACCTGAATGATGCAGGAAATAGAATCACAGAATCATAGAATCACAGATTAATTTGGGTGGAAGGGACTTCTAAGGGTCATCTAGTCCAACCCCTGCAGTAAGCAGGGACACCCTCAATCAGATCAGGTTGCTCAGAGCCTCATCAAGCCTCACCTTGAATGTCTCCAGGGATGAGGCCTCAACCACCTCCCTGGGCAACCTGTTCTCTTTTTCCACTACCCTAATATTAAAGAACTTTTTCCTAGCATCCAATCTAAATCTACTCTTCTCTAATTTAACACCATTGCCCCTCATCCTATCACTACAGGCCTTGCAAACAGTCCCTCTCCAGCCTTCTTTACGTCCCCTTCAGATACGGGAAGGTTGCTATCAGGTCTGTCTTGCACAGAATATCCCTAATCACCTCCATATCTGGCTTCAGGATTAATTTATCTAGTGGCAAACCCATGCATCCTTGTGGCCATCATCTGAGAAGAAGCTAGAGACTAGACCCTAAGTGGCATTTAGCCTTGTAACTCTAGTTTAACTGACTAATATAGCCCAGTTCCAATAGGAAGAAAGGCTCCCAAATACGAGTTATTAAAAAAAAAATGAATGGTACTCTGTGGTCATTCAGGCATAGTACAGTCAGACAGTAACTTGAAGATTTGTATCACTTTTATAAATGGGTGATATACAGCTTTCCCAAAAGACTAAGAAGCTTCATAATTACATGGAATCCCTTGTGGTGGAAGGGTACATCTCCCCTTCATCTGAGGGGTGCATTAGAAGATGCCTCTAGAAGAGGCCAAAAACATTGTCTGTGGTCACCTCCCTAGTTCTTCTGCAACCTGGCTTTGCATTTGGAAAAGCATTTGAGTTATAAAAATCGGTATTTACAGAAAATATGGTGCCTTCTGGGAAGGAGACAGTGGTGGGTAAGAGTGGGTGGAAGGCTGAAGCAGGATACGAACACAGGGAAATGGACTCTGAGTCCTCACTAAGCACTGTGCAGGTTTTGGTAGATGCCTGTGTTTCTGTCAACACCACAGGCTCTAATCTTATTGTCCACCCTGCTTATCAGATCCTGCAGGTTAAAACAACATAACTGTCCTTAGACCAACCACACACAGATGAGTGGCTTTGCTAAAAAGAAAAAGGTCCAGCTGGGGCGGTTTCCTTATGAATTATGCTGGTGGTGGCAAACAGCTTCAGACAATTTTAGCAAGAACAGTTTGG
This sequence comes from Florisuga fusca, assembly GCA_038090715.1. NCBI lineage: Eukaryota > Metazoa > Chordata > Aves > Apodiformes > Trochilidae > Florisuga > Florisuga fusca. The sequence goes on along the minus strand of JAAWXA010000019.1, from coordinate 3,887,374 downwards.
AAAAACCCATTTATGAACAAGGACGTAACAGGCCCATGAAACTACTCAATTAAAATGTATCAGCCTGATTAACCTGCCTGATCAGGTCTCTGGGAATGGCTGGTGAGGCACTGCACACGTTGGTGTTGCTGTCAGCAGCACCTGCAGCCCAGCCCTGCCAAGGACAAAGCTGGGGGTCAGATTTCCCAGGTAAAAACAAAGAAGTTCCAGATTACCAGACCCCTTGCAGAGCTAATATCCTTTCTTTTATGTGCACAAAATCACTATTGAAACCTGATCCTTGAAATGTTACTATTTATTAGTACCTGAGGGGCTTGCTGTTAAGCGAGTAGAACTAGGGCTGCCTGAAGACTTCCTGGTCCCTGCTAATATGTTTTTTTATTGGGTTAAACTTTGTGAGTGTATCAGCTGATTTCCCTTCAGGATAAACATAAAAAATCCACCAGCTCATCTGGAAAGGGAGGGACCTCAACCCTACCAAACTCATAGCAGAGCTGGAGTGGGACTTCCCAAGGGGATGCCAATGCAGGAGGAATCTCAGTGGTGTCTCTATGTGCACACAGGGAAGGCAGCAAGAAAGATTATAGAAATCCTGAAAATACAGGAAAGGCCTGAAGACTACAGGAAAATCTAAGGATCCTTAAAAACAGCTAAGTAAGCAAGGTTTCCTGACTTTCCCAAGTCTTGGGTCCCCTAGTGGCATTACTGGCCCTGTGTGGACTCACCAGGAACCAAACCTCTGCTCATGGACTCCATTTCAGCTCAGGCCTTTAGATCCCATTTCAGCTGTGGTGTTGGGGTGCTGGTCTCTAGCACCACCACAGCTATGCCCAGTCATGGACCCTCTTGATCCTGCCCTGTGGACTGACTTTCTGGCTTGTTCCTGGACTCAGTGTAGAGGTACCCAATGACCTGGACTCTTGGTTGAACCTGTCTGTCCCAGCTTCCCTGCTTTCTGCCTGGGGTGAGGACCTGCCCTGCCCATCCCTCTGGTGAGCCCCCAGGGAGGTGCTGACCCATGCAGCATCCTGGCAAAGTTTTGGTCAGAAGCACGGGGCCAAAACTCCCCTGCTTGATTGCAGCTGCACTCAGGGAAGCATTGCTGAGTAGGATCTTTGAAAACAAGGAGCTCTTGCATCTGCAGATGCCTGGTTTTGCCAATAATTTCTCAGACAACACACAGGACCCTTAATTTTGTGTAATTTGTAGTCGAGCAAGCAATGCAGAACATGTGGCTCTGGTTTCACTGAGGTGCTCTATGTGCATGCTGACCAGAATGCGAGAGGTTCCTGTTTCGATTGGGAGCCCTTATTCTTTGTCTCACAATGCCCTTGTTTTGTACAGGCTCTCTCCCCAAAGGAATTTTCTCTTTTGCAATCTGATCCTTAGCCAGTAGCTTGGCATTGAAACCTCTCCATCACACAACCCAGGACTATGAGGCAGCAGCACAATGAAGCTTTGTTATCGGTCCGTCCACACCGAAGAAAGAGAGACCCCCAGCTCTTCTGCCTGGCGTGGCTAATAGCTGGTTAACAGCTCCTGACATAATGAAGTGGCTCCTGTTGCTCAGCAGCCTCACAGAGTATGCAACATGGGCAGTGGCCAATCTTGAGGCTGGTCCTTTACCACCCCCTTTCATAACTTAGTGAAACGAGAAAGAAGTCCTACTTCCTTTTCTTCAGATGTTTTCCTATGGAAGTTCATGATGTGTTTTCAAGCTCTGGTAATTCTATGTATAACTTTGTAGAAAAACGTAGGGTTCCTTGACAAATCAGCTCTTCTTTTTCTTTTGTTCCAGTTGGAAGCAAATTAGATTTTCCTGTTCATTACAAATTCCCACAGTACTGAGGGTCTTCTCAGAGGGATTTGCTTGTGCTGATAATTATAGGTGCCAATGGCATTGTTTCCTTGATGTCTTCCCCTAGTTCTTTATGTTTAGCAAATGAGCTTTTACAAATAATTTTACAGGTATTTTTAACAGGTTCTTGGAGCTGGAAAAAAAAAAAAAAAAGACTGGGTCAGCAGTAAGGAGAAATGGTGGAAATGGCAATACTTGCCTGTTGCATTGCCAGATACAATTTTTTTTACTCAAATACAAAGCAGATGATGTTAACAGCTGTCCCCAGGGTACTTGAAGCCAAAGAAGCTGAGCAGAGGGACAGGCAGGTGGAGGGTGAAAGAGATGGCCAGAGCTGTTCAGTCAGTCCATAACAAAAGAGCAGAAGGGGGTTGTTACCACTTCACTGCTGGTGTATGGAGCATTTCATACCCCCTAGCATGGAGGGTACCAGCGTGAGGGAGCCTGCTGCACTCTGAGCTGATGCTGGGCAATTACCTGCAGTTATTTAGTGCACAATGTGCTAGCTGGATTAAGGCATTTGGGCAGAGATTGGTATGGTGCAGTGTGTCAGCAGACCTTTGAAAATATCGGTTGAAATATGTTCATAGTTGATGCTAACTCTAAGGAAATGGTTTCTGCAATTTTTGTCAGGGCAAATGGCCATAACTTTAAGTGAGAATTTTACTTGCTGCCTTAGGCCAAGTTTTGAAAGGTATTTAGGTGCTGAAAGAGAGTTAGACTTCTAGTAAGACTTTCAGAAATATTTTCTGCCTAGTAAAATTTTACTTGGCACATATCTGATTTGCCTGACACTTAAATAGCTTGGATATCTGGCACTACGTGGGTAGCAAATACAGGAAAATAATGGGAGTTCAGATGAAAAAACCAGCAAAATTGTGTTTTTGTGCTACCAGTATTGACATGCTGTTGAACTGTTATTACAATAGTCAGAATCTCTCACAAGGTGCACGAACCTAAAAAGTAGGGAAATATGGCCATCTAAAAAAAAAAAAGAGAGAATAAGGAAAATGCAAAAGTTTATTTTACAAAGCCCCTGTCATGTAGATTCAGATGATTTGCTTCAGGCTTGGCTTTGGTGTGGGTTTTTTGTGTTTTTTTAGCTTTTCTCTTGAGGCTTATTAGATGACTGTAGAATTGTAGATTGAATAGATAGATCTTTCTACCCATTTGCAGAATGGGACATCTGAAATAATATACCAAACATTCTTAAAACTTGTGAGGACAGTCACTTGTTCAGGAAGGTTAAATATATCCTGCATCAGTGAGAAAATCAAACTGCACTAAAAGGGGTGTCTGGAGAGTGTAGAGTGTCCTAATCATGAGTATGAGCCTCCAGGTTTTTTGGTTTGGGGTTTTGTGTGGGTTTGGGGGTTTTTTTTTTTTTTTTTTTTTTTCTTCTTAAGGGTGAGAAATAGAATGGTTCTTGAATATGTAGATGAGTATAATTTAATTAGCTTTTATGACCAGGACTCCTCAGAGATAACCATAAAAGTCAATTAGACTCTATTAAAATGCAGCCATTTCCCTGAAGCTTCTGTGAAACAGCCCTTATTTCTTCAGGAAAATGGTAAAAATCCAGGTAGCTAATCTAATAAAAAGGATAGCCACGTAAAAAGCAAGCTGTTGTATTTTTTAATATAACAGATGTCTTTCTGCACTTTCCCAGTGCCTGGAATGCATTGTAAAGTACAGGTTGCACCTTGAGTTTATGCATTTATATGCTGTACTGGCCACCCTGTGCTACAGTATGATCTTGCAGTCCATTTAAAATTGGATTTGAAGAAGATGGTTAGCAAAGTGTAGTGCCTCAGGGCAAAAGCTGATTATCTGCAGGAACCAGGAAAGGACTGTGTCCCAGCTGTACTCCTCCTCCCGACTCCAGATGTTACACACACAGCTGGCTGAGCAGACAGGAAGATGTGCAAATACTTTACCATGCAGCCAGATGATCACGTCTTAATTGATGCCTTCTTTCCTCACCCTTGCCTCTCTGTATGGTAATTAGATTTAATCTGTGCTATGGTTAAGAGAAGCTCTGAGGCAACACTTCATAACCATTCAGCATTTAACTTTTGGAACTTACTCTCCCTACCCTACCACATGGCCATGGTCAGTCCCTGGATGATGGCTCTCTGCCTGGGGATGAGATTGCCTGTTACTCCTGTGGGCTTGGTCTCCAGCACACTCCGAGCTTCAGGTTGTTCTGAAGCAGAAGCTTTTGAGGGCAGGAACCACAATTACATCTTTGGTATCCCTGATGAACATTAGAGAGAGATGACTATATTACAGAACATTCAACATTTAATATATAGGTTTGCTTTTTTCTCTGAACATGTTCTAGCCACTACAAAGAGCAAGATTTGACTTTTAATTGGTCTGATCAAGCATGCATTCTTATACATACTTAAATATCAGTGTAATTAAATATCAGTATAACTATTAATGCCATGAATAGCTTATATTATTCCTGCAGGTATACATTACCCAGAGCAGAGGTGAGGAGGGGTCAGCAGCCTAAAGCTATAGTATCGTGCCTACCAGCAGTCTGGTCTTGAGAGGAGGAGTGGCAGAGCAGCTGGGCAGCTTCTCCACCACCACCACCGTGTGCATCTGGCCCTGAATTCCAGCAAAGCCTTATTTATTTCAATTAGCTCATTAGACCTTTCAAGCCACTGTGCTTATCTCAAAAATAAATATTTGCTGTACAGCACGTCACACTGACCGGTATTATGTTTTGTGCGTAAAGAAAGTCCTTGCAAAACAGAACACAAAGAGCTTGTTGTAAATTGATTGTGAGAATCTTCACTCTGGCTTTACCTGATTTTTACAGTATTAGAGTCTCAGAGTTGATGCTGCATTAGTGTGACGTTTCTGTGCAAACAACTGCATGTCATAATGTACTCAAATTCTAACGGAGAGAGACAAATGTGAAGCAAAGACTTCGTATCAAACTTGCAGCAAAGAAGAACAAGCATTGTACTGAAATCTCAAGTTCTTATCTTTTTTTTTTTTATGGCATAAGGAGAAATGTTTCAGAGTTAGCAACCAATGGCACTGAAGTGATGTCCTTTGCATTGATGTAGGTAACCTTTCATCAATTCCATCAGCAAACCTGTGTTCCAGACCTGTTAACTGCGGTCTGAAAATCCATTCCAGACTCAATCGTGGACAAAGGGGTGTATTCCACTGTTCTGCATGCCAGTGATACACATATATCATTGGGAGTATAGAATCTGAGGTCTCAGACTATGAGAAATTTTATGTTTACAATATTTATGACAGCATTTCAGTGTTGTGCTACAGAGTGCAGAAAAGTAGACAGAATAAGTGGTTCAAATGCAAAGTAGTTTGGTCCTCTGATGAAAATTCCTTGGCCTTTCGCCTTATACAGTCCAAGGCATGAAAAATTGTGCTGGAATTTGCCTCTTGTCATATCTCATTGCTTAATTATTAAATATGTTTGGTATGGTACAGTTGTTCTATAATGAAGTCTGTCATTATTTGAGCAAACAAAATTCCTTCTGCTATTGTCCTTCTAGATAGGCAATACCTGATAAGGGCCAGGGCTGCAGCTCTGGGCTGAAGCAGGGCCACACAGTTCTGCAGGGTGAAATGCTGTATCTTGGGGCTGTGTGGCACTCAGAGAGCAACCAGGAGCTGCAATTTCAACTCTTGCTTTTTTCTTCATGAAGGGACAAATTGAGCCTTTTGCTTCAGCTGGATGGATGAGGGGAAAAGGACAGGACTGTGACCCTTTGGCACTGGCAAACGCCAAAGCCTTGGGGGTAAGGGGTGGAGATAAAACTGCCAGTGGTACCCAGTCAGGGCACAAAATTAGAGGTTACTGCATTTTTGCAGCAGATGAGAGGCAGATGTTCCCAGGAACAGCTTTGGGAACACACTGCAGCAGTAGAGAAAAGACACCCTTCCTCCTCTGCCTGTGCTGGCCCAAACCCAGTTTCTCAGGGTAGGCCTGAGAAAGGAGATCTGTTCAAGGTATACACGTGAAACACTTCTGCAGATGCTGAATTTTAGGTTTTCCACTTAAATATAACCAAGGACCCCAAAACCAGCATTAGTGAGACGGACAATGAGAAAAATTTTCATCTCTGTACTCTTCAATGCAAAGCATTGGGCTTAGACCCAGTGCAGCCCTCAGCAGACACAGCCTCCTCCAGTTCTACCATCACCACTTAGCTTTTGGGACTTTTTGGTCCTCAATTTGAACTGTTTGCCTATTCTTCCAGATAGGATTTATGAAGTGACACCTTTCCCCTGTGTGTGTCCCCCTACTGTGACTGTAAGGCAAAGTTTAGCATCTCCACATAGGCACCAAAATCCAGATGTGATACATCCAAATCAGTGGCTTTTCACTCTGTTGGTTTTATTGCCATTTTCTGCACAAGTGAAAGAGTTCCTTGAGTTAGAAAGGGACTGAATACTGATGAGGCTCGAATACTGATGAGAGAGAGCACATTCTCCATTTTGGTCCCACTCCCAAGGTCTGATCTCCCTCATATGAATGTGCAGGCCAGTGCAGGGCCAGGCAGTGGTATCAGCAGTGGCTCTGAAGCAGTACAAGGAAGAGACATAAACACTTTGTGAAGGTCCTTGCAGCACCTTTGCTGAGCTGCCTTGAGCTGCAGGTATTAAAGAACGTGTAAGAACTTTGCTGTGATGTCATGAAGGGCTTGGCTCAGGGAAATGCTGACCTCCTGGCAGCATGACTGAGCTGCTAATTAAATGTAAGGTCTGCCTAAATAGAAACTTGTTGTTGGGGGCTGCTGGGAATATCTGCAGGGTGCTTAGTTTTCGTTTTGATGTTCCAGATCTGCAGATGGTTGAGCTCGACTTGAGGCAGTGTGAGCCGGAGGAGTCAGGCAGGATGGCATCCCAGGAAGGGCAGCAAAGTGTGTTCCTGCAGGTACTTCCTTGGATGTGATGCTGCTAATTTATCTTCATCCCTGGCTTGTGCTACACTCCAGCCTGCAAACTTGGGCAGCTGAGCAGACCCTCTGCAGTGACACAAGTGGTTGCCTCTGATGCAGAGCTGATGGTGCTGGTGGGGGGAGTGGTGACTGCCTGGAATCAGACAGTCCTGCTCCCCACTCCTGCCTCCATCCCCACCAGATGCTCCTGCTCCCCTCTGCCACCATGGGCCCCTGGGGCTGCTGGCAGCACAGAGAGAGTCTCCCTCCCTGCTCCTTCAGCTTCCAGCACCACGGTGCAGGCACAGGTCTGTTCCTGAGCACCTTTGTTGCAAATTTTGGCAGGGGACAAGGAAGAGAGCTGAAGGGGACACTTACAGACTGGGCCATTTTAAGAGAGGTGTAGTTTTTCCAAGGCAGCCAAAAACCTTTTATGTATCTTCTACAATTTATATCTCATCTGTAGTGCATGTCATGCACAGCAATGCTATATCTTTATAACCATATAATCTAATTATATTTTCAAAAAAAATATACTGAGGCTGTTTAAAAAAAAAAATCCTAGTTCACTTCTTCTTTTGAGGCCAACTACTTCAGCACTTGCAAACCTTACTTGATAAAAAGAGATTTATGCAGAACCATGGGCCATCCCACCCCACAAAGCTTTCCAATGAATTGGAAATGATTTCTCTTTAATGTCTTGACCTCAGGGCTCAAAGGGGGATCTGGCAGCAGCTGCATACAAAAGCCCGGGTGGGAAACATTTAATTTCCCAAGATGTTACTCCTACAGTACATATGAAGAGGAATTGCTTCAGACAGTGCAAGGTAAGTTTTATGGATCATGAAACTCTTCTAGAGTAGGGGTGAAATACAAACAAATCAGTAAGTAAATAAATAAACCTGTCCTCTCTCTCCTTTTTCATGCACAAGCTGGAAGGTAGTATGGACGAAAATATAGGTCTTATAGGAAAATGCTGATGCAAAACCCTAGTTGAGGAGATCTTCTAATTTTATTGCAGAATCTCTTGCCCAAATAATAGAGGTCTGTGTAAGGCCTGGCTGTGTTTGCTGTGTAGAGGAGCCCTCTGTTTGCAGGGGGAGGAGAGGCTCTGATCTCTGCAGCCTTGGCGGGGAGCACACACGCTGCTGCTCTCTGCAGCCCAGCACAGTCTTCTTTCTGCCTTTCTGTGCATATTATTTCTTGAACTGATATGTGACCACTCAAGGTGTTCTGTCCTTACTATGTAGGCCTTCCCTGTCCCTCTGTCAGGGGGCAATCAGGACTTTTCCCCATTGTGAATGAAATTAATGAGGCAAGATTCTAGGGAAAACTGGATGTTCTTTGGCTGATTACCTTTAGTTATCCTACTAGCAGTGTTGGGGGTCAGCATTACTGAAAGAATGAACAATAATCTAATTAATATGCTTACTCAACTAGAATAGAATCTCAAGATACATTCAGCTTGTCACAGCATGCACTTTAAAATTTTTTCTCGGCAGTAACATTAAAACAGCCAGACTTTCAGCCCTGCAAACTGTGGATAATGAATTTCTTTCATCCCAAACAATTTACTCCCCTGTGTACTAAAACACTTAACCAGATCAGTTGTATTTGTACCAATCCATGCTCTGACGTGCAGAGCAATGGAAAAAATGAGCAATCAGTGTGTAGTAATGATTATTTTCTTGGTAAATGTTTTTTCTAAAAATGACAGAAATAAAGTCACATATTTCTCTGTCAGAAGTGAGCGCTGTTTACACAACCAACATGAATAATGAAAACAAGTATATTCCCTCCTGCCCTTGCTCTCTTTGGATACCATCCAGAATTGACTGAAGTCAGGGAGAGCAAAAGCTTTGCTGTTGACTTCTCTGGAGCAAGATGGGATCTGCTGCCTACAGTCAGCATTCCCCTCTGGAAAAGCCATGCAGATGGAAAAGTCCCACAGAGAAGGCAGAGCTCATCATGTTCAGGGTCAGGAGGATCACCATTCTGGGCCTCAAAATAAGGTCAAAGTTGGGAGGGAAGGGAAGAAGAAGAGGTTTAAAAGAAAGGTTTGCATACTTTTTCCCCCTGCCATTCTAGTTTCTGAGGCATTTAGCTATATTTGGTTGTATTTTTAGGCTCTGCTCCAGGAGCAGATTGAAGAACTAAAAACTTAGTGAAATGAAAGTTAGGATTTCTGCATGATCTGCACTCCAAAACCTCATGTTCTGAAAGAAATACAGATATTTTGTAGAAAGGCAGTTTTAGAATAGCCACATGAATTAAGTTGCAATAGTATAACTCTGCTTTATAAAGTTGATATGACTGCACAGAAATGATGCAGTGAGGAGCCCATCTTTTCATCATGCACGTGTTGGGGTTGATTTCTATGTTACCATAAAAACCTGGGCTTTTCAGTTACAAAGTACATGAACATCTTTCAAAGCAGCTCCCAGTGATGCAGTTGTTTCAGTAAAGCTGAATTTAGGGAAAAGTTTTCTGCACTTAAGAGAACCAAAAAGGTTTGGCCTGTGGGGGTGGGATTCACCCTGAGAAAGGGGTGATGTGGATTTGAAACAGTCCCAGGTTGTCAGTCAGTGACTCCAGTAGCAGCTTTGCCTGAGCAAATAAGGGCTCACACAAACTTTTCATTTGTGCATCCATAAGGGAAGAAGTTTGGCTTTGAGCACAAGCCTCTTCAATCTTTCTGGCTCTCTGGAGTGTTTCCTCTAGATTTCAAAGCATATTAGCTGGGGTTATTCATGCAGTTGTGAAAACAACGTGGATTAATGAGAGTTACTCCCTACTAGGTGACCTCTGGAAAACCTACTCACAGTCACTGAACAGCAAGGATTTTTATTCCATTTTGGTTAGAGAGAGATTGAATCATTAGACTTTTTCCCATCATCAGCATCCTCGTTGTGGAAACACGGCGGTCAATTTTTACTGTGGTTCAGCGAGGCTCTGCTCAGCACTGTACATTTCCTGCTCAGCATCCACCCTCCTTGCTTTTAAAATTCATTACGGGTAATCTACCACGAAAGAGAATATCGAGCCTGTGTGTCTCGACCACCCAGATCTATACACTCCTATTGTCAGATCTATATATTTCTGCCTTAATAAAAGCACCGGAGACCAGAGCACATCAGAAAGCGCTCCTGAAGAGATCACTGAATCTTAATCTTTGCCTCACACCCTGTTTAGCACTGTTTCTTCTGAAGCTGTGCATATATGTGTGCAGCTGTGTATTTTCAGCATATGTCACTGCGAAATAAATTATTCAGGATTGTTAGATTACTTATAAATGACACCAATCAATTAACACCACAGCTGGCAGTCTTTGGGGCATTTGTTAGAGGCCAGGATGGTAAGGCTCTCAACTCCACATTTCCCAGTATGAAGGGTTATGGTAATGACAGCTTATTTTTATTGAATTCTTAATTGATGAGTAGTATCTCTGGACTCGCTGTGCTAACATTAGGCCTAGGGAGAACTAATCTCTTGAAGAAGAACATGATACAAACAGAGCTGTCCTTCCCCCCCAGAAAAAAACCCTTTTGAATGTGACACCAAGAAATCACAGGAGTTTGCTGGTGTCAGTTTCCAGAAGGTTATACAAGCCTTTACATTAAAGACTTCCACCTCTTCCATACACAGGGCTTCACAGGCCTTTGAGGACACCATGCATTAACATGCACTTCACTGCTGTCCCGTAATAAGGTGACAAAAATAGGGTGGCTCCAGGTCATGTGAAACAAAGCAAGCAGCAGCCTGTATTGATTCCTCGGCTGAAGATGCTACACTTCTCTTTGCAGGCTGGAAAAACCTCACGTCTTCCTCATCTGCATCATTGACATTTCCAGTGTTTCCATGGGCATTACCAGCAAGGCCACTGGATAGGAACAAATCCAGCTGCTGGCTACCAAGCCACAGAGCCCGAAATTAAATATTAATTTCCCTTTCTTGATTGAAAGATAAAAGCTGGGATCCACTCCTCCTTCCAAAATCCCCAGCCCCCAGGAACATCGAGCTGGTGTGGGCTCATGTTGTCCCCAGAATAAGCAAAGGAGAGAGCTGTGCTTCTCTGGCAAATGTATAATACTGACAGAAAATAACACAGCTGGTCTGGTGCTTGCCATGTTGCTTTAAGGAACAGTAAAGTTTCATGATAATGATTAAACACTATTATCATGCATTAAACATGTGTGGTTTAAGCACAGAGAGTAGCCTAATGCTAAGTTTTTCAATACAGATTGAACATGTCATCCAAATGCTTGGGTGTTTTATATTTAAATCTTTCTTGTAGCCCCACAAAATGAAATCAGGCTGTTCCGGGTTCCGTTGAATCAACTTCATATGGTCACCAGGAACAGTTTAAAAATGTATGCACTGTATGCTGACATGAATTGATTCATTAAGGGTGATGGTGCAGTCTGAATTGGAAGGTGTGGTGAAGACAAAGATGAATTTTAATGTGGCCAGTGGCTACTGTTCAGCAGATATGAAATTGGAAATCAATGTAAGCTATTAAATACAAATGGATGCTACCTTTGCATCTAAAGCAGTCTTCCATTCCCAATCTTTCAGTGTGCCAAGGGAATGCTGGCAGGAAGGAAGGAAGGAAGGANGGAAGGGAGGAAGGAAGGAAGGAAGGAAGGAAGGAAGGAAGGAAGGAAGGAAGGAAGGAAGGAAGCCGAGCCTTCCAGTGGTCTGCCAGTGCTGCTTCTGTTCACACCTTGAGTGCATCTCACCTTGTGTGAAACTGATCTACAGCAGATGCTCCCAACTCCCCCCATGTTAGATGTGGTTCTAGCAGCTGAACTTTAAGTCTAAGCCTTTGTTGCTGTGCCTGGGAGTCATGTGACTGTATCTGAACATAAGCTTGTATGTGTTTCTGTATCTCCCGGTCAGGAGGAAACTTTTGAAGGGTGATGAGTGTGTAATGGATTCAGTGATGCCTGAGCCTGCTGGCACCTAGAAGACTAGCCCATGGCAAATTAGAATGCAAACTGTAAAAGCCAAGAGTGACTGCACTCCACCTGGAAGGTGTTGCTGGAGCAGTGTGACATCTCAGGCCACTCCACCCTGGTGCAGGAAGTGCTGTCAGATGTCCTCTTGGCCAGGAGTGTCTGGAAGGCAAGTGTCTGCCTCTCACAGAAGCAAACTCCCCTGTCAACACCGCTCCAAGTAGCAGAGGAGACACAGCATATCCTTGGGTAAATAGAGAATGCTTTGGGGAGCTCTGTGTTGTATTTTTCCTAGGGCATCAGTTTGGCATAATCCAGCTGTATTCCCATACAGTGCAGAGACAAGGTGTTTTTAGCCTAAGCAGTGTCTGTTGCCTTGCTTCTTACCCCTGCTCTTTCCGACACACAGATGTGGATGATGGAAAAAAAACTTTACTGTGTTGCTTCATAATAAAATACTAAATGGAGAGACAGCAAGCAAAGTGCCCCCTCCCCCGATAGCAAAGCAATGAAGAAATGAATATCTCAATCTCATTTAAATATTTGCTGTCGCTGTTGACACTGAAATGTAGAGCTAAGTCCCTAATTAAATGGGAAAACAACAAGCATAGCTAGTAAACTATTGGTTTTCATTAATCCTCATCTAGAATGTTTTCAGACAGTGTCTAACAAAATGAGCACCATATTCTAAACCCTCACTTTCTAGATCTCTCAAATGCAATCAGTGATGTTTATCTTGTCCTGTATGCTGTTTCTCTCTCCCCTTCTCCACTGCAGGAGCAGAGGGAGGAAGGGAAGATGTTCCTGCCATGTGGCCAAGATGCAAGAGGGATTTGTAGCACTGGAAACAACCACAAATTCTCCTGTGAGCATGATAGTGATATTGGTATAATGAGCTCTGCTTGGATAAGTAAACATGATAAATGGACCTATTTCCCAGTGGAGGGTCTGGGTGATGCACCCACCCAACACAGGAAAGTCATGGGAGTAGAAAAAGGACTATGGGAACCTCCAGCCCTGAGTTTGGCTTTAGGACCAGCCAACATGGCTTTTTGCATTCAGTCAACACAGCTGCTCCAGTGAGCTTGCATTGGGTGCTTCACCAGACATGAGCTCTAGCTATGAGGGACAGAAATGCATCATCTGAGCTATTCTATGTTTTCCTTTGTGTCAAAACTTCCCTGACTCCTCGGAAGCTTCTCCCATTACATATTTTAATTTGACCTTGCAGTGGTTCTCACATGATCACAATATTTTTTCTCATTTCTCTCTTGTCCTTGACCTGCACGGGCAACTGGTACCCTGGCTAATGTGCATGAATTTAGCTGGTTGGTTGAAGTATTAATGATCTTGCAGCCATTTTGCCAACATTTTGCCACCGTCAGAGGAAGATTCCTGTTTGAAGTTTACTGGAGTCAGTGATCCAAAAGCAGGGGAGGAATGAAGTGTTGACAAAGCATCTCCAGGAAGAATCCATTTTGTGAATGTCTGAGTTGGTTTTTTTTTAATTGATATTTGACATTTCAACCAAGTGTGAAATCTCCAGGATTTAATTGCAGTGAAATCAGCAGTACACCAGAAGTAATGAGGTGTGTCTGAATTATCCTGAAATAGATGTAATTGCTGTATAACTCCTCTATAGGTCCCAGTTTCCCCAGCCACAGTCAGTATCTCATTGTTTGCCAAGAGTAAAGACGTCAGGAGCCGGTGGGACAAAGCATAATTAGCCAGGGTGCTCCTGTTGCCTGTTTTAGTTTCAGATCACATGTTGTGAACAGCATCCCAGAAGAAAAAAGGGTGCTGAAAGAAGATGTTTGCTTGTCAGTATCCTGAGGGTGCCTCACACTCAAGTAGTGGGGAAGACAAGCTTTGGAAGTGTGATGCCAGGATGAAAACAAGCACTGCTGTAGAAGATTTTGTTCAGCTGGGAGGTCTGGGTAGAAATGAATGGTGTTCTTACTAGAACGAGTTTTGACTTTCACTACAGGATGGAAAATTCCCTGCTACAGGCCAAGATGAAAGGCTCTGTAAATTATCAGCTGTCACCTACTAGAGGCACAGCTCTGAGCCAGGGCACTGCATGGAGCTAGGGGACAACAAGGTCCTAGCCAGGGGAGCTATAAAAGCCACTGTGGCTGGGGACTCTGCCCTTCTAAGGGACTCTGTGGTACAAATGTCTCTGCTCAGCATTTCTGGCTGCATCCTCTCTGCTGCCTTTCTTCCTCCTGGAGAGAAACATGCATAGTGTGTGCTGAATGCAGGCTGGACATCTTCCACTGCCTGAGGATGCTTGGCTCCACACCTCCTCTGCTGGAGACCAGCAAGACACCAGTTTTCAACTTTCCTCACTGCACTGCCTCCCTTACTGCAGAGGCTTCCTTATACACAGAGTAATTGTGCCTTAATTAAGGGTACTCAGCTGGGGAAACAGGCTATGCAGGCTGAAGGTGGATTTGATGTGGGTCTTCCTACTGCTGCAGCCACTGAGCTCCAGAGGCTGCCATGAGGACCTGCAGTATTGTGCTGGATTGTGGATGATAACTTGACAATTTATATTAAGATTTTTTTTTTTTAAATAGATCATTTACAAACCCAGGGAGAGATAATGGGGATACAGAGTCATCTGGACTTTTACTAAAAATAATACGAGATAAATTTAGCTAATGAGTTCAGCGTGTATAAGTTCCAGTAGCTTTCCCCTGCTACAGTCTCATACTGGCTCCTATCGTACATCAATGCTTCTTTCAGCACATGTAAATAATACACAGGGCACAATTCAAATCCCCAGAGAAAGCAACTTGCTTTTAGTTGTGAACAGAAATAAATGCAGCAATTGCATAGATCCATTCTGGCGGTATGTAAAAAATTGGGCCAAATTCTGCATTTTTTGCTCACAAAAATAATCCTTACTGACTTCCTAACCTCATGGTGATAAATAAGTCTTGATTTTCTGAAAGAACTTGAGGTTGCAATATATTTCATATTAGCTCCTAATGCCACAGGCACTTCTAAAACCTTCCATAAGTCTAACTAAAGCACAGTGTATGAGCTTCCTACATTAATAGAGAACATAACCAATCAATTAGTATAAAGACTCTCTCTCTCTCTCTCTCTCCATAATCACCTGATTTAGTCATACATCATCTAACTCCAGTACTACTAATGCAGGACATTTTTAATAGCCTATATTTGTCAATGAGGCCAAGATTTAATGAAAGTCCCTTGTATCTCCCAGTGTAGCTTACAAGAGCAGCTTGTCTAAAGTTCTCAACACTGAATAAAAGTTTGAGAAGTAAGTTTAAACACACTATATGCCTCTGAATAGTAAGCTAGGCCCACTCTTTGGACTTTCTAGATGGTCCAGCCATGCATATGTTGCTTAAAAAGGCAGAGCAGAGTGTGTTACATGCAGCCATGTGCAATGGATGCTCTCTACAGGGACTATCTGAGCACCATCATGTAGCAGCAGTCTCCACCATACAAAAGTTACTGCTAATTTAAACTTCAGCTTATTCTGTGGTCATGTTTTATCTCACTATGGCAAGTTGCACTTGCAAAAATGTGTGAGGAAAATAATTTTCAGGCAGGCCTCTTTCCATATAGCTGGCCAAGGTGATGACAATGCCAGTAACAGCATAACCCTCTGCTTCTGCCTGGGTGTCTGTGACTGTTGGGAGACATTTCCTTTCTTCCAGAAAGTTTTGGTTGTCCAAAGGAGGGCAACCAGGCTGGTGAAGGGACTCGAGCACAGGCCCTATGAAGAGAGGCTGAGGGAGCTGGGGCTGTTCAGCCTGGAGAAGAGGAGGCTCAGGGGAGACCTCATCACTCTCTACAACTACCTGAAAGGAGGGTGTAGCCAGGGGGGGGTTGGTCTCTTTTCCCAGACGACTTTCAACAAGACAAGAGGACACAGTCTTAAGTTGTGCCAGGGGAGGTTTAGGTTAGATATTAGAAAGAATTTGTTTACAGAGAGGGTGATCAGGCATTGGAACGGGCTGCCCGGTGAGGTGGTGGACGCTCCGTCCCTGGAGACATCTAAAAAGAGACTGGATGTGGCACTCAGTGCCATGGTCTAGCAACCGCAGCGGTA
This sequence comes from Florisuga fusca, assembly GCA_038090715.1. Taxonomy (NCBI): domain Eukaryota; kingdom Metazoa; phylum Chordata; class Aves; order Apodiformes; family Trochilidae; genus Florisuga; species Florisuga fusca. Next base: position 3,871,540 of record JAAWXA010000019.1, on the reverse strand, counting down.
GTGGATCAAGGGTTGGACTTGATGATCTCTGAGGTCCCTTCCAACCTAGCCAATTCTATGATTCTATGATTCTATGATTCTCACAGGACCATTATTTTGTTTCACAGTGTTGCCTGTCTCTAAGACAGTGCCCCAGTTCCTAATCTGGGAATCAGTTAAGAATGAACTGGTAGGGGTAATGGGTGAAGGACAGATGTTTGCTGCCGCATCCTTTGTAACAGCATAGCTTCTTCCAAAGTGTTTTACCTGGACAAAGCAGTAGATACAGTTTGCTGGCAGAAAAGGGCTTTCACAGTGTGAAACAGTGAAGCAGAAGCAGTGAATGCCTCTCTTCTTCACTTTAATCTTAATCTAAATCTTCATCTTCAAGCACTGATCTTGCCCACGTAAAGATGTCTGCTGTTGACTTCAGTGGGATTAGGTATTAGAACAGTGCAGAGGGGATGACACAAGAAAGTGTTTTACAACCAGTCTGCACAGGAAGAATTGGAAATACCAGGTGCAAGTTCAGGGAGAAGAAAGATGCAGATGTTGCATTTTCTCCATTTAGGAATAGGCATCCAAAAATCAATATTCTTTATATATAGTCCTGAAATATGCTGCCTAAGGTGACTTGGACTCTACAATGATGTGTGTCCTAGAAATCTGATCGATACAACATCTGCTCTAAAGGTCTGTCATAGTAAAACAGGTGTAACTCCTGACTCCTCAAAAACATGGGCAGCTCTTGCAGAAAGTGAGCACAACATTCTCTCTAGTCAAGTATTTTTATTAGGAATAACATTTCAAGTACAGTCTGCCTGCAGACCCTCTCATAGTAGGAAATTCTGCAAAGATCAGTCTTGTCTGGGAGACGTTCTGTAAGAAGTAGAAAATATAAGCTTATTGCAGCTAAGTTTTCTGGAAAATGTACACTCTACTGCTTCATTTAAATGTATGTATTTCCTTCTTTTTCTCTTCAAAACCTAAACTCATTTTTTAGGTATGTGTAATAAATAGAATAGAAAAGAATAGAATAGACACACCAATTCAATGTGGTATCTTTTCTAGTACCTTATCTTCTAATATGACCTTTTATATATATCAAATTGAAATATGGTGGGAAGCAGTGAGGCAGATTAACTGCTATGAGGGCAAGGCATTCCCAAAATATTTCTCTGTTCAAAGGAATTCCTCTTTTCTTGGCACTGATATTGTGCCAGAGCATTTGCCATTTTATGCCATTTTTATTCACGCTCATCCAATCCCAGCTTTCCTAGGAAATCTACACGTATCACTTTGGGACTAGTTTTGTTAGACCTGCAAAAATTGCTGAGACTAAATCTGTAGGAGGTCTTACCGGACCCTTGTGTTTTGAATGAGGTGGAATAATACAGATATTCTCATTTTCCTACACCAAAGAAAGAAAAATATGCTAGACATTCACATACTTGACACAATCATCAGAGAGAAACACAAGAGGAATTTGAAAATTCACCACTGATCTCAGCTGGAAGTAGAGAAACCCCAATTATTTCTACAGTACAGCTTCCTTTCAAAAAACCATTTACATCTGAACTCAATTAAAACCAAGTAGGACTGGAGCAATCAGTTCAAAGGCAGGATTCCATTACCATCAGTTGTGTTTATGGACACCGATTAGAAATGTTCTGTGTATGCCTGGGTTCTCCTTTCAGATAAATATCTGCTTTCTTTATTTCAAACCTTTAATTCAAAATCTTGGCACTACCAAGTCTTGGCACTACCATACTGTGCAGTGACAGTCCCACACCAGCAAACCCCAAGCCTCAGTACTGGGGTAAAAGCCTGTAGAAAGGAGACTGTTTACATTTAAAAAATGGAGTTCTGTGTACTTTTTCTGAGGGGGTGGATAAACAGACTGTCCAAAAGCACCATGGAAATGCATGGTGCCACCTAATACTTCTATATAATACATCAGTGAGATGGTATAGTTTGAAAGGAGTATCTGCCACTTTGAAGAGCCATTCTGCTCTCAGGAACTCAGGCATATGCATTCATTTTCTTAAAAAAAAGGTTACTCTTCATGAGCCTGCAGGGAGGCTATTTCTGAGAGGGGCATATTTGAGTGCAGTGCTATTATTCCTAACAAATTAGTCATATTGCATCATCAACATGAAACAACGAAACTAAAGAGCCAGGGCCCTAATTTGCTCTCACGCATTCTGGTGTAACTCCACGGGCTCTTTTTCCCTGGCACGCCCAAGCTGGGAAAAGATATCTTTGGAAACCCAATTTATAGCCTGAAGGCTGTTCCACTCTCACGAGGAGCGGGTGTCTCTCCAAAAGGGATGGCAGCTGGGGATGGGACAGGATGGGACAGGATGGGAGTACCGTGGGCTCAGCCACCTCCGTCCCCGCCTTTCCTCTTCCCGTGCGCCGAGGGGTATGTGGCAGCTCCGTGCTGGCTGGGAGCTCCCTTGGGAGAGGGCAGCGAGCTCATGAGACCAGACATTTCCCACCTCCCTTTGTACTACTGGGATGATGCAAAGCAGGGAGGCAAATACTGAATCAGACAGAATCACTCCCCTTTCCTGGCATAAATGAGTTGCAGAAGCCCATCGTTTCTTATGTCTATTGAAAAGCAAGCAAGGAATCAATGTATTTTGGCAGAGTTTGGAGGAAGATGCCTTTCTACTCTGTTCAAATAATACAGTGGTCTGTGCACTGATTGACCTTAGCAGTATTAACATTTTAAAAACATATTTTTTAATTAAAAATGGGCTGGAACAAATTTCTGTTCTCCATCCTGGATTGCACCAGAGTTGACAAGGGGGTTTCTTTCGCAACCCAGATCAAAACATTGAAGAACTAAACACACACTTTGATTCAAATTGTGCTCTCAGTGAGGTTTCCAACAAAACAATACGTTTGACAAAGTGTGGTTCTACTTCACATTTCCACGTAGAGACTTACAATAAAAATCTGCCCCTTTGACATTTGAGCCTGCCTCCAGTTTAGATCAGGAGTTTTGACTTTGATCCATGTTTAAGACTAGAATTTCATTCTATTTCTGTTATCAAAAAACCCTTTCCTGCGCTGTTCTCATCATCTTTGCAACTTCATGCTTGTCTGTGAACTGTAGAGTAAGAAAAGGAAAACTAGTAACTAAATTATGTGAAGAAGAACGTGATCTACTGAGCATCTTCATCTGAGCAGTTCTCTCCCCTTCCCCCACATGCTGGATTGTTCCCAAGTATTAAATCACAAGGCAAAAGGCTGCCCTATAAAAAAGCACCCGAGGAAAGCAGCTGTAGTACTCTAGGGCCAGTTTCATCTTCACGTGTGTGTTTGTAACTGTGGCAGATGAGGGTGAGAAAGCTACGTGGGCAGGGAAGTAATTGGAAGTAATCACAAAACAGACTTACATAAGTGAAACGATGCACACAAGTCGTCTCCAGAGATTAAAGATATTTGGGTTGGGAGAGGAGATTTAATTGGAACTGACCTTGTAAAACATGCTCCCTTATGTTCAGGCTTATAATCATGGGTGGGCTGGCTGATCTATTTAAAAATGCCTGGTTCACATTAACCACCCTGTTTTTAGAGACAGTTTTTAAATGCCTGGTGGTATCACAGAGAACAAATGACCACGTTTGAATATTGATCCAGGGCACTAAGAGTGAATGGAAACCAGTACAGATGTTTCATGTAGCACCTCAGACAGCACTTCCATACAATGTTTTGACATAAGAAAATACTTTCCTTCAGGAAAATAAGATACTAATAATTCAACTGCTGCTACTAGGACAATAGATTTCCAATTGCTGATGTCTAGAGACATTTTTAGAAGGAACATTAGAGAACAAGACCTAATAGCCAGGAGTTTCTCCTAGGAATGTGGTGAAAATGAGTTCCTTTGTAACACAGGTCTGAAAGCAACAGGCCCATCACCAAGAAATAAGCTGTTTTGCCCAGGAAAGCTGTACAGAAAAGAAATGATGTTATCTTTTTGCACTCTGGGTAGGGGCATGTAGCCTGGGAAGGGTCTAAGCAGACTTTTATGATGAAATCCAGGGCTGCAGTTGTTGGTCTCTAGCTGCACTGATGAGTTCCTCTCCCTGAATCTTTTGGCCTCTGAAATAGCACACACCAATTGTCTGAAATAGCCCAAATTCCAGCCTCTCTTGAGAAAGGAAGAGTGTGAATACACTGGAGCACCTCTCCTATGAAGACAGACTGATGAAGTCAGGGTTGTTCAGCTTGAAGAAGACTCCAGAAAGACCTCAGAGACCTTTCAGTACCTGCAGGGGGCCTAGAGGAAAGCTGAGGAAGGACTTTTTTTTTGTCATTCTATGAATACTAGACATTTTGAATTTGCAGAGTTTTGATTGTGTATGTCCCTGAGTTGGTAAGACCATTTTGGTTTTATCTGGCAAATATCAAGTCCAAATAAATCACTCTCTGCTTTTTTTAGACACTGTTTCAAGGTTTATTCCCTGGGCTCCCCCTGCATCATCTGTGCCCCTGTAGCAGCCATGGGGCCATGGTAGCCTGGTGCCTTGAGAGCTGCCTATGGGAAATAGGGTGAGACCAAGCTCTGGATCCACAAAACAGGCAAAAAGGATTGTAAATCTCTGCCTGAGTGGAAAGCCCATTCCAAGCAAAGACCCCTGAGCAAGCTCCTGCCCCTGTCTGAGTGCCAGGCTTCAGGCCTCTTGTGGATATTATAATTTATTTGTAAGAGCCATGCTGTAGCTGAGTGGCATGTAATTGATGAGTGCAAGTCAATTGCAGTCCTTCTCAGGCAAGGGACTTAGGTTTGAGAATTCATATAAATGCTTTAGAAAAGTTTGAAAGCTGTTGACTGAAACTTGTGCTGATGAAAAATCAGGTTTTGGCAAACTGAAGATTTTCTCAGAAACAGTTTGCTTTTCTCCACATTATATTAAAAATGAACACTCCCCTCCCCTTCTTTAAATTGTTGGCCAAAATCAAGAACTTTGTTTTCTGCCAAAAATCAAGTTTCCTGTAAGGAAACTCTTTCTTACCCTTGAATGCAGTTTCTAACTGGCTTCATGTGTGTAACCTCCATAACTGTAGTGTCTGAGTCTAGCATCACACTTCGAGGAAACTAAACCAAAATCACATTTGACATGAATGACTCAGGAATTTATATAAGAGAAATGTATTAACACGTGCTGTCTGTATAAGAAATAGGAATTGTTAAAAGTATTTTTTAAAAGTCGTCTCTGATCTTTCACTCTGCAACCTCAGGCTCCCTTAAAATCCTTTGACAAGCCTCCATTTTTTTTCAGCCAGTCTTTTATTGCTAATCTCTGTCCAGGCTTTCAAAGTGGATGCTGTCCAGAAATCCTATTACAATAAATTTACTGTATTAAAAAAATCTGAGGAGGAAATAAGATATGGTCATATTATTAAGTCTGACTGTTCACTATTGCCAGCCTTTCATCCAACCCTTTGTTTATTGTCATCTTATCCTGCACTTAATCTTCTTTAAAGCATAGGTGCTTTATACAAGGACCTTCCATTTTCTTTATTTTGAGTGCCTTCTGCATACACGATGCCAAATTTAAAGCACATATCCTCTTTCTTTAAAGGGTTTTCCACAACTATGATGTTGTACAAATAAAAACTTGCTACAAAAGCTTAACCATGAGCTATAATCCTAATCAGAATATATTTCTTTAGCTCTCAGTCTCCTTTATTGTAAACTGAGAGGCCAGCTTTTCTGTATTTTAAGAGATCAATGTCATAATAATCTTAAAATGCTGCTTAGAGTAATGGATTAAATATCAGCATATCTGAATAAGAAATCAGCAGTAAATTAGAATGCATATCCCTAAAGAAATCTTGAGGATCATTTGCTTTAACTGGAAGTATCTTGGGACATCTAAGACCTACTTAGAGAGCCACCCAAGGCTTCCAGGTGGACATCCCACTCCGAGGACACGGTGAGAGCAGCTCTCCCCAGACCTGCAGTGCAGCATCAGTGCTGGCCTGGAGGCAGAGCAGTGCTGAGACATTTCAATTTACAACCTTGAGGTCTAAACACAAGGCTGCACCAAGGGAGTTGTGTAGACACAGCCAGAGGGAATGGGACAGCAATAGCAGGCAGGCAGCCTCATTCTTTACAGTGAGGTCTTAGCTGTCCACATCACTGTGGCTCCAAGTGAGGGGGAAAAAAAAAAAAAAAGTGTGTGTTTTAATACCTGGCTGCTGAAACACAGGAAAAATAAATTATTAGTAGCAATGGATTTTCATTTTTCCCAGGGGGAGTAGACAACACAGCAGTTCTGTTCCAAACACATCCTCCTTCCCTCGTTATCTAGAAGACTGATGTATAAACCAGAATGAAGTGGGATTTTTTTCAGATGAGTTCTGTGCTGATGGCTGGCGTGGTGGTGGTAGTTTTTTCACCAACTGGATGGCAGCTATTCAGCAAAGCATTAAATGTTTCAGCACTTTTTCAGGCAAGCTTTCTGCTGTATCAGGTTCGTGCCACCTAGTGGTGACAGTTCCACCGTCCCGACAGCGGTACACTGATGGTGTTTTCATGGGAAACCCATAATAATCAGAGTATCCTTTCAAATGATAAAGCACAATGTCCTAGATTATTGTTCGGTACCTTGGATGCTCTGGTAAGTTTTGTATTTCACCTCCAAATCGGACATCAGTCCTTACAAGACTCCAGATGATATCTGGGACTTTGGTTAAAGAAAATGCCAAAGGGAGGCATTAATGGGAGGGATGAACATACCTAAATTTGCCTGACTACTCTACCTGGCCTCTCTCTGAGTTCTGAAGCCAGAGGCAATGCAGTAATAAACCAGAAAAATAGAGAACAGCTTGACTGAGGCAACTCTCACTCATTGACACTTCTTCATCTGCCCAAGTCATCAGACAATTGTCAATAGTCCATGCATTTCCTGGAAGCCCTGAAATCTTAAAAAAATAAATGTTTCTAAATAGCTTTATTTAATTCATCTTGTATTTCACTTTGATTTATGATTATTGTCTAAACTTAACCTGGAATAGATTGGTTTAACAGACGGTTGTCAGCAAACCTGCAGTAAATTTTACATTAAAATTCCTCTATTTGTCTTTGCTCCATGACATTTTTAGCCTCACTTAAACAAAGTACTATTGAAGATTCCTTATCTTTTTTGGCTGTACAATTTAATTCAGGGAGAGAGAAAAATGACAACATCTATCCACAATGCAGCATTGAAGTTGTACCAGGCATGAATCTGGACCAGCAGATTTATTGACCAACACACAACAGAAGAAGTTGACTTCAACCTTTCTGCACTGAGCAAGCCATGGAACAGACTGGAATTTTAATGAATAGATTGCAGTGGAAAAATTCTAATATTATACATTCATGTGCAGTTTAATAGTTTCAGGCCAGTGCTGAAAAGAGTCAGCACTCCAACCTTCAAAGAAACCATTGTGCCATAAAATCTGCACAATCCCCCCTGAAGATTCACCTCGCCCTGGTGATGAGGCAGGAAGCAATCTGAAACCCTCAGCTGCTTCACAAATCACTCCCCAGGTGGACAGAAAAATATGGTGCCTCTACCATTCTTTTCCAGAAACTGTTAGGAGATCAGCTATAAATTATTACCAGGATACCCTATGAGTTCTTCTGACAAAAACTGTTGGTAAGAGCTTTTATTAACATGTAGCATTTCTCCAGCATCTCAGTAGTTGGTCCTGCTCTCTGTGTGAGTGAGGTGCCTCTTTTTCTTCCATGGATCCTTCTTCCAGGAAGCCTTCTGCCACTGGGATTAGCCAAAGTGCCCAGGAAGCAAATACAACTTCTGAGTCTAAAAGAAATGATACTATGCCAATAAAGGCTTTTAGGGCATTTTATCAGTGCTTCTAATAAACCAGTTCAAAACACCATGAGAAGTATGGCTGAGAGATGACCCACAGTTCTCAATGAATGTAAAAGATGGATGAGAAAAGCATCATTTGCTGAGGATGAAATATTTTATAGACAGAAAAAATGTGAGAAATATGTCTTTTAAAAGGTTTCTTCATGTGGCTGAGCTGTGCTAAGTGAGCATCAGAGGTGGAGCAAATGCAGATGTAAAAAGATGAGGAGGAGAATCACTTGTGAGAGCCACTGCATTAAAGTTACATTTTCAAGTTAAAGTAAGGATAGACACTGCAAGTTATGACAGTAACCAATGTAACATCTTTATCAGCAATTGCTGATTTGATGATGACTATTTTTAGGATGAAGCAGAAAAAAAATAATCGAACATTAACTCTCAAGTAATTTTTCTAAACTTGAAACAGCAACAACTTCACAGAGATTGTCAGCATGAGCCACGCTTAAAGGAGAGATCCAAAATGGAGAGAAAACCAAAAATACACATTTTCTCAAGCAAGGCCAATACACCAGCTGTGATAATGCAATCAAGCTGCATTGCCTTCTTGGATCCTGTTGCTACTGTTCAATTAACATGTCAAATGAGTTTCAAGCATCTTTCTGATAATATTTATAAAAAGTCTAATTTCTAGGATCAGAACTAAGATCAGAATTTTTTTGAAAATGTGAAAATGTTCAGTTGGAAAATTTGGACTTTTTTCATCAGGGGATTGTACATGTAATATTTAACTTCCAAATATTTCCACAGAACAGTGTGTTCACTAAAAAAAATACTCCAAGGGAGATTAATGCTACACTGGAGGCTACACATGGATACAACGCTAAGTATTTACTACTGTTCAGCAATGATCTGCCCTGGACACTTTTCTCCAAGTTGGGATATAGTTTTCTGCTTGCTTTAGTGGCTGCAACAGTTTTTCAAATGGGTGTTAATTAGTCCCAAATAGCCTGTCTTTACCATGCTGCTACACTGGAGTCTGTGCAGTCAGGGAGGTATTAACACATTAAAAAAAATTGAGGACCAATGGGATATTCTGAAAACATTAACTCTACTTTTTTGCATATGCAAATCCAAACCCAAAAGTTTCAGATTGTCAGCCAAGAGAATGAGGTTTTTTTTCCCTACACGTTTCTATTTTAAAGCTGGTATTTTAAAATCTACCTAGTACTCATGTCTTCTTTCCTGCAACTTTTACATCCCAATGAGGATGAAGAACTGCTTCACTCTGCTATGAGCATTTCAACTCAGTTAAGCTACCAGAAGGGGTACACCTGCCTGAACTAACCTTTAAAAACATGTACATACCACCACTGTTGGTTTTAATTAACTATGATATTGCTCTTTACACTAATGCTTTCACCATCCCTGTCTTCAGAACAGAACGGCATTCCCTCCTCTGAGACCATCAGGAATGTTGGTCCTTATGACAGCAGGGCTTTCTGGACATGATATTTACAACTTTATCTCTTTACCAGATAATTTAATGGGGGGATGGATTTTAAGAGCTCACTTCAAATGATGATGCTGAGACCCAGCACATCTGCAGATGGGTATTTACATGTTTCGATCACAAAACTTCTTTGCTGCTATTCCAAATTTCAGATTAAAAAAACCTACAAAATTTATTCAAATTTTACCTGGGACAGTCTATTTATTTGAGAAAAAGCTTCACCAGAATCCAAACCTACAGACTGCTCCCATGAATGACATCAAGCTCACTGCTCACAACAGGCCAAGTTCAAGCAACTGACCAGAATATAAAAGGTTATAATACATAATCCTTTTTAGGTCTCTTAGCAGTGATCAGTCAATGATTCTATGGCTGGATTGGCCTGCAAAGCAATTAATTGGGTCTGCAGAAAGAAAAGAGAGAACTACAGCAGACCATACATCTGAGTTTGCTCCCCTGATTTCAGTGGGAGATGCTTATGAGAAGAAAATTGCAAGGTTTGGTTCCAGGTACTGTTATGGGAAGAAAGACCCTATTCAAATTGTCTTTGGAAGTGTACCACTGCAAGTCAGGTATTTTGAAATCAATCCAATGTATCTCATTTAATTGCATATATTTTCTAAAAGCTATTAAGTACTGAAGGCTCTTGTTTGTCTGAAACTGAAAAGGCATCCAAGACTAAATTGATTGAAACTTGACTACTGGGCACTGAGACTGAGCAGCTGTGATAAAGAGCAGATTGCTGGTTGGGTGGCATTTTCCTTTCCAAGAGTATTGGGAACTTCAGATTTTGCTACAGATTGAAAGAAAATACTAGAAAGTGTGGTGTTTGTGCAGATATTGCTGTGCCAGCTCCATCATGCCTAGGAAAACTAGATTTGATGCATGCAGCTGTAAACATGGCAGGGCCCACTGTGGCCATTTTGTAAAGGCCCTGAGAGCATCACCACACTGGCAGGTCTGACTGAAAGGGCTTGGGGACAACAGAGAGTCAGTGCAGCCCTGGGAGAGGTCCCCAGGCAGCATCACAGGGAGGCTGCAACTAAGACCTATCCCTGGTCCCGGGGAGATGGTTCCTGCTGAGGCTTGGTCCCCACCTGAGTGACAGCTCCTGCTCTGTTGTTGTCCAGCCTCAGCACATCTCCATGCAGTGGCTTTCCTTTAGCTGGGAGAATCTGCACAAGTCTTGTGTGTGGTGAATCTCACAAGTCCCCAAAGAGCAACAGGGACCACCAGGCTCCTTCCTGGGCCTACCAGCAGTAGGGCCAGACTCAGGCTGTAGCTCCACACCTGCCTCCTAGGCAGACAACTCAAAGACTGATGCTGCCTTCAGCCAGAGATGGATGAGGCCCTCCAGAAACACCCTGAGGTTCCTTAGTTTCTCTGGTGGGCATTATGCAGAGGAAATAATTTTCTGAAAAAAAGCTGACATATCTGTGCCACGGTAATGTCATATTTGCCCTAGAAGGGACTTCAGAATTTTTGCCAATTTCTGTTAACATAAAACTCTATTAGAATGGTGTCCTGGAGAGCTACAGATGGAGAAGGGAGGTGGGAAACAGCTGTGCTGGTAAATACTAGATATCTCTGTGCTCATATGTATGCCAGCTAGAAGAGGAGCTGAGAAAATTAAGAACTTCAGTTTTAGTAAGGACACGCTGACAAAACCATTAAGACTTGATTTATGTGGCACTGGATCACCTATCAATACAAATGGATGGGGCAGGAGCATGTGACAGCACTTGTACTGAATTACCCAGAGTACACAGTTTGGTATTTATACTGGCTTTAAACTGGAGGGAACTGGCAGCATCTAGTCTGGCATGAAACTGGTATGGTATGGATGGAATATACACAAACCAATATAAAGCAGAATATTTTTTTTAGCACATTCAAATCACATGCCTGTGGCTTTAGTGTTTTGGTTCAGTATTCAGTGCCCTAAAACATTCTTGTGTATTGCCTAACATAATCCCAAGTGAAAATCTGAGCTGCATTAGCCTAAGTCTTATACAGAGGGTTCAGAATCTCTTGTCCTTGTGAACAGCCCCTTGGAACCAGGTACACAGTTAGAGATTCCTTGCAATACCTAAATACATCTAAGACACATGTTTGTATCAGCTGCTGTGTTCATCTAGTGCAGAAAAATGCCAGGAGTACAAGGAGTTATTTAGGCTGGTGGTAGTCCAGGACTATGAGACCTTGCCTACTTGCAGATTTGTGTTGGGCTACCTCCTGAGGGCAGCCAGAGCAGGGCTCATGCAGACATCCTGCCACTATAGTCACTGGCACCCCTTGAGGGGGAGGGGGGGCAAATTTCTAAATCTCTCATTCACAAACTTTTAAAGCCAGGTACCATCACTGGAAGGGAAACTACTGGCAGAGGTGTGTTGTCCACTGCTGCTGACATCAGGACCTGCACCTGGCTGCAAAGTATGCATACTTGAGGAGAATGCATGCACACAATTTGGGATCCTCTGCTGTGCTACTATAACCCATATATTTAAATCACCTTATTAGAAGGCACTGGAAGTAGTCAAGTAGCTGCATGCATCAAATCTAGTTTTCCTAGGCATGATGGAGCTGGCACAGCAATATCTAACAAGTTTTGTAGTTTGTGGATAAATATTTGTACAGGTTTGTTTATGTTAATGCTGGAGCATCATTCTTAATCCTGTGGGTTGGCAGGAGTCAGGAGGGAAGAAGCACCCATTGAAAAAGGCTGAAGAATCTAATTCTGGTCTGTGTTTAGTACAGGTATATCATCAGGCTGTGCCAGGGAAGGCTTGCCATCTGCTGATATATACAAGGACATTAACATTGCAGTTGCTGTGGGGTTAATGGATAAAATGGCAGGTAAAAATGTTGATATGACTCAGAATCTTGAGAACTACTACCACTTCATAAATATAACTCTGTGTATCTCTGTGACAGAAAGCCATCACCATAAACTGCTGCAGAAATTGGCCAAGGCCAGATACATATTACAGAGAAATCTGGAACTTCTCTAGAGTCTACCAGTTAGAAAGAAAGGAGCTAACAAGCTGTCTGTCTGGAGCCAGCTGTCCCCGGTGTCCACAGTGAATGAGTTCAGAATAATGAGGGGGAATATATAATCTATGTAAATGCCACTAGTGGCTTTTCTGGCAGCTGGGGACTGAAGTTGTTTCCCTTCTGATCATATTGTTCCCTTGCCAGTCTGTATTCAACACTGTTACAACTATTGGTAGTGTATTTCAAGCTATTAATAACATATCTTTCAACATTTGTACTATAAAACATAGTGTTTTTTACATACTGTATTGCATTACCATCTATTTTTATAGAGAACAGGTAAGATACAGATGTAAGGCCACATGACAGGCACTGTGGCAAGCTTCACTAATACATCATTAGTATCAGAGCAAGAAAAATTTTTAGAGGTTCTTTTACTATGTTGTGGCCAGATGAAAAAATCTGCCTCTGTGTTAACCTAGACATTAAAAACCTGAACATATTTGAACATCTCCACTCCATCCTGCAGGGCTGTTGAAATGGACTTCTGTCTGTCCAGCTCCTGTCCACCACCAGGAGTGCCAGGGCAAAGGGAGAGCTTCTCACATTTGGATTGGAAAAGGTAAAGGACAATCTCCTTTGGACAGCATGGCTAATTCCCACTCCCTTAATGAACCTGGTAGTCTGAATGGCTGTGTGTCTGTTAATAGTCAGCACCATGGTAGCCTGATTTGTTACTGGTGTATGCATACAGCACCAACAGTGTAAGGAATAAAAAGGAAAATGACGAAAGTTTCATTTAACAGAAAGTTCAGCATGACTTCTACAAAACTTATTCTTGACCCATCATAGAGAGTTTTGGCCATCTAGCAGATGGTCCTCTTCAGTGACTATTACCCTTTCCTCCTTCCCTTTTGAAGCTGAACTGCATTACCTTGCCAGCAGAGCTGAGCCTGCCAACCTGAGCTGTGAGACACCCGAGGCCAAGCTCATGTTCCTGTTGTTACCGTGCAGTTACCAATGCATCAGGGCATCCTGGGATTACACACATCCTGCCAACAGGAGTTACTCCCTGAGGGGTTGTCATAACTGATGATTTATGCCAGAATTGCACAATTTTGCTACTGCAGTGTGTAAATCTTAGGCACCTTTAAAAAGAGAAAGGAGATTATTTCTACATTATGAACAGTCATGTTGACTGTTAATGAATGAGTGTGTAGAGCCACACAGATACCACAAAGTAATGCCCTGTGAAATAGAAATAGAGAGCACTATTTTTTATAGCTACAAGTTGGGTGTATGCTTCATTGCTAAAGGATGAGCAGCTGTGGTTTCACTGTGCTCTCCAGGCAAACATTAGATCAAAATTAGATCAAAATGACACATGGTCTCCTACTTTCCTTTTTCTTCTAATATAAGAAATTAAGTTAGTCACAGTCACCCTTGCATCAGCTACACACATTTGAGATACATTTTTCTGTTTGGAACCTGAACTCTGTATTAAAAAAAAAAATCTTGTGATTTCAACAATGAAATAAGGTCATGGTTAGCAGATACCAAACTATGGCTAGGAATCTCTCATTATTCTCACTTTAGAAAGGGAGGAATGATAGAAAGGCCAAGGATACTGATTTAAAAAGTCATCTGATCTGAGGAACTTCTGTGTTATCAGATCACCCTAAATTGCCATGGAGACTCATAGCCCTTGGTTATGGAAAACTCTGCTGTATGTCTGGCCTTCGGTGGGAAAAGGATGAAGTTCTCAAAGGCAGCAATCACGTTTGACAGTGTTTTGCCCTAGGAGATAGTACACAATGCACACAAAAAAGTGGATGGTGCACTGAGAGTTGGAGCTGTCAATCCATATTTCTTGTTCATTTCATGACCTCTTTTATGATTGGAAAGATGAACTGTGTAGGCTTCTCTGCAACCGAGAGCGAAATCATAACAGAGGAGCAGACTAGTTTAAGATTATAATCGTTAATGTTTTTGCCAATCTCAGAAAACATTATTGAGGTATGAAGCCACTGTCCTTTAATAGCTGCTGAATCAGCACTTGAAAAAGTGATTAAAACGAAACCTAAAATTAAAGTAGGTTTAACATTTCAGTTTCTAAATGAACTGTAAAGTAAGCTGGGACAAGTCTGCACAAGAAACACTTGCTATTAAAACCATGGGACCTGAGCCAGGCCAGCTGTGCTACTGCTCCTCCTTTGCTCCTGTACCAGTAGGTGCCAGAGGCTACAGGCTCTGGAGATAGAAAATATGTTTCATTGCTCTGGTTTGATTCCTCCAGGATGACACTTGGAGTGGAGCTGAGAGGCTCCATGGCAAGCTGTGTCTAGCCTGCTTTGGCTGCAGGGAGGCTGATTTGTGCTTTGAGCCAAAATGGAGTGAGAGCCCACCAATGCAAAAGCAAAAGAAAAGACTTTATGTTACCAACTCTTTAGGGTTGCCCGTGGTATACAAGCTTACAAGCAGGGTGAGAAGCAGGTCATAAAAAGGTCTCCATTCAGCTAGATGTAACAGCTATTCATGGGCTCATGTCCAAGTTAAAGGTGCTGAGGAAAAACTGACTTAAGCACGTAAGTCAGGACTTAAGAGTGCTGGGGTCAAGAGATAGAGAAGGTAATGGTAAGGGTCAGGATACACAGCAAGATGTAGTGAAACTAACAGGCAAACAATGTGAAAAGGAAAAGACACGGGCCACAAATTATCCATTTCGAATTATACACATAAAAAATAAAAGAATATTCATATGTGGTTTAGCAAGAGAAACCACATCTGTTGATTCATTTGATGAACAGCAGCAAGATCTAAATCTGTAGAAAGTATACTTTCATTTGCTTTTTAGGAAATAAAGGAGGAAGATGGTCAGCCTGTCAAGTGTTATTTTTTTTTTTTTTTTTTTTTTTTTTTTAGAACAATGGCATCCAATAAATACTACAGACCAGTTACCAGGAGATGCACATTTATATCAGTCCCAGCTAGTTTATTTTCCAGAAAACTGGAAACAATCCTTTCCTTCTTTTCAGGACCATGAGTTTGTGAATGCACTGTAACTTTTTCTACCTATGGATCTGTTTTTACTATTTCATTATTTATTTAGTATTCATGTGAAAATATTCTTACCAGACTAAAATTTTAGCATATAGAATATTACTTGAAATAACTGTGTGTTCAGTAGTGTGTATACATTGAACTTGAAGCAGCTAGAATACATCAGCAGTAATAAAGAGCATGAGGTAATCTGGTAGCACAACAGTTGACACATTTCCCAAAGTGCTTCTTCCAAATCAACTATTCTTATCTATTAGCTACATGAAGAAGATGTGAAATGCAATATAAAATCAACTAGTGCTTGATAGAGCAATGTGACTTCCATTGTTTCAGAATAATTTATTTTGCTGTATCTTAAAAAAAAACAAAACCAAAACCAAGACATTTTTCAGAAACATACTACCCTGCATCTCAGGATGGTATCAGTCAAGTTATGTTTCTGCATTGAAAATCAAACCCATCTCCAAATCCAGATGCCGCAAACCACCTATAAATGCATTATTATCGTTTGGTTAATTGGAAAACACCCTGAAAATACACTGAAACTGTTTGGCCTGGCTTCCATCCATATCAAAGAGACCAATTTCCTGGCAAACCCAGAACCTCTATTTTGAACAAAGAATTTGCCAGCTGCCTTCTCATATTCTGTAACAAGTAAGCTATTACTTTAGCAAGTGTACCAAAGTAGACGTGATTGAACATTACAAAATAACCACTGTATACAAAACAAACTGGACCTAGCAGTTTTAGGCAAGCAAATTATAACAAAATTATTGTCTTGTTCTTGAATTTTTTTTTTTTTTTTTTTTTTTTTTTTTTTTTTTTTTTTTTTTTTTTTTTTTCTCTCTCTCTCTCTCTCTCCCCTCTGCTGATTACATTTACTTTGCTCACACACCTTTCATTACAGATTGCTGCTGTCTCCTCTCTTGCTCCAGTGGTAAAATATTGGTGCTCACCTTTTATAGAGGGTCCGACTGGACCTAA
The DNA here is from genome assembly GCA_038090715.1 of Florisuga fusca. Taxonomy (NCBI): domain Eukaryota; kingdom Metazoa; phylum Chordata; class Aves; order Apodiformes; family Trochilidae; genus Florisuga; species Florisuga fusca. Next base: position 3,855,172 of record JAAWXA010000019.1, on the reverse strand, counting down.
ACTCTGCTTAAGTCAGTGGAAATGGTGCAGATTTGTTCCCCCCATGTCTGACAGGGTGCTTTGCAGATAGAGGGGACAAGGATCTTGCTGAAGTTTATGCTGTACTTAGAGGCATCGACTGGAGTCCCTCCTAAGGGTAAAGGGAGGGTCAGCAGCCAGAGGCAGAGGGGGAGCAGATTGCCTGAGCTGTTCTGCCCAGTGTATCCATCTTACCCCTTTTTTTACGACCCTATCAGTTCTTTTTTTTTTTGTTTTTTTTTCATTTGCTACAGCCAAAGAACCTCAGGATGGAGATTATCAGTGGGAAGGCAGTGGAAAAAGCAAGCCCCGAGGGAAGATCTGAACAAGAAGGTGGATTAGGATCTGCTGACCACGCAGCAAGGTCGGGTGAGGTGGCAAAGGAAGATCCGGCAACACCGCCATCGCACAGGCTGCGAAAAGGTAAAGGAACTTATTTTTCCGTGCTCTAAATGCTACTTTTGTAACAATATAATGTTGCGAGCGTGGGCGCGTGACTTTTTTGTTTTTAATTTTTAACCAGGCGTCCAGTATTCCCCTGGCCTTGTGCTCCATCAACTGCCCCACGCTCCTGACTGCCATGCCGGCAGGCTCACACACCTCCTCGCCCTCCATCCCCAGGCACAGCCCTCTTAGCCCGCCACAGGCAGGGGAAAGGCTTTTTTAAAATGGTTCATACGGCGGCTGCTCCCGGCCTGTGGCTACGCGGGCAGCGCCG